>JAZDUA010001327.1:0-103335 GCA_038098605.1 Gryllus longicercus | reverse complement strand
TGGGTCCCTGTCTTTTTTCTCCCCTATTTTAGCTAAAATAAATTATTTTTTGTGTGCCTATTTTGGTAAAAATAAATGTCCTTTTGCCTGCTTATTTGAGGTAAAATAAATGTCTAAACTTCCAGGCTCTACACATTAGCTTGTTTTTGCAAGTCAAAATTCTTAGATGCTGCAATAACTTTGATACAGCAAATAAAACTAAAAAAACTTTTAAACTAAACAATGCCAGAAAATTTTTGTATTGTGAAGTAAGTATCTTTACTTCTGGGAATAAACTCTCAAGATTCACTATTTAGTGTTCACCCACCTGATTCTGAAATTTCTTCACTTACACTTGCATCAGAAAAATCGGCTGGGTCCTGCAACAGGATAAATTCTCAATGAAACATTTGAGAATGCAACAATAATATAATTGTAATACCACTCCTTATTAACAAATACTTTTAGGACTGGGCAAAAAGGTAACCAATACAAAGTGTTTTTAATCAATCCCATGACTAATTAATCAATCCCATGACTAATGAAATGCATCTGTGAAGAACAACTCTACGAAAAGTCAGTTTCAATCAGGTTATTTAACATGGATTCGCAAACTCTGGTTAAGAAATTGTTTTCAATCATTCAAGCAAAAACATATACATTCAAGCATACTCTCTGGTAAGTCTACAGTTTTCACAATAGTAATACTGTATTTAACCGAATATTAGACAAGGTTTCTTCAAAAATATCTCAGTTGAAAAATGTGGGGTCGCCTTATATTCACAGATTAAGCTTTGTTGGTCAAGGTTTAAGTTCTTACATTGCTACTCCATGTCATGAAACTTGTAAATGTTGACGTAACAATAAACGGCAAAGTAGGTAAAAATCACACACATCTACAACACACAATTATATTCGCATTCATATTCTCGGCATCCAAAACGAATTTGCCAGGCAATTCAGACCAATATTTTTGAATGGGTCGGTAAAGAGAGAATCTCACGACGAACGGCATTGTATCAAATGAAAGGTCATGTGAAAATTAACGCTGAGATTTTGTTGTATGATGTGAGTTTAACAAGGGCATGCGGAATCTCGGTTCAATGCTCAGCAAATGCAAAACTGTGTTTTGAACAGCCATCAAGATGTATGGGATGGATAGAAAATTTGGCAACACAGAAGGCAATCTTCTTAGGTGGCGTCTCAAGAAATACTTTGAACAACACACATTTAGTCCGCAAAACTTTCAGAGACCTAAAATGTCAGAAGATGTCGCAGCATGGAAGGAGGAGAAAAAAGAAAGAAATATTGATACATGTGAAGGTGATGAGGGTAATCACAAAAACATGATAATGATTTTAAGGAACAAGAAAATGATAATTCAGCAATAAGTTGTAACGTTTTCATCAACAATGCAATTTGCTAGTCAATAAGAAATTTGTAATTTTATTTTGACAAAATAGTAAGAAGTAGTTAAAAGTAAAAAAAAATTATCAGGAGGCCTCTGGATAAGTAGGGGGTTGTCTTATATTTACAGTCGACTTATATTCAGGTAAATATTTATGTGTATATATATATATACACACACACACACACACACACACACACACACACACACACACACACACACACACACACACACACACACACACACACACACACACACACACACACACACACACACACACACACACACACACACACACACACACACACACACACACACACACACACACACACACACACACACACACACACACACACACACACACACACACACACACACACACACACACACACACACACACACACACACACACACACCACACACACACACACACACACCACACACACACACACACACACACACACACACACACACACACACACACACACACACACACACACACACACACACACACACACACACACACACACACACACACACACACACACACACACACACACACACACACACACACACACACACACACACACACACACACACACACACACACACACACACACACACACACACACACACACACACACACACACACACACACACACACACACACACACACACACACACACACACACACACACACACACACACACACACACACACACACACACACACACACACACACACACACACACACACACACACACACACACACACACACACACACACACACCACACACACACACACACACACACACACACACACACACACACACACACACACACACACACACACACACACACACACACACACACACACACACACACACACACACACACACACACACACACACACACACACACACACACACACACACACACACACACACACACACACACACACACACACACACACACACACACACACACACACACACACACACACACACACACACACACACACACACACACACACACACACACACACACACACACACACACACACACACACACACACACACACACACACACACACACACACACACACACACACACACACACACACACACACACACACACACACACACACACACACACACACACACACACACACACACACACACACACACACACACACACACACACACACACACACACACACACACACACACACACACACACACACACACACACACACACACACACACACACACACACACACACACACACACACACACACACACACACACACACACACACACACACACACACACACACACACACACACACACACACACACACACACACACACACACACACACACACACACACACACACACACACACACACACACACACACACACACACACACACACACACACACACACACACACACACACACACACACACACACACACACACACACACACACACACACACACACACACACACACACACACACACACACACACACACACACACACACACACACACACACACACACACACACACACACACACACACACACACACACACACACACACACACACACACACACACACACACACACCACACACACACACACACACACACACACACACACACACACACACACACACACACACACACACACACACACACACACACACACACACACACACACACACACACACACACACACACACACACACACACACACACACACACACACACACACACACACACACACACACACACACACACACACACACACACACACACACACACACACACACACACACACACACACACACACACACACACACACACACACACACACACACACACACACACACACACACACACACACACACACACACACACACACACACACACACACACACACACACACACACACACACACACACACACACACACACACACACACACACACACACACACACACACACACACACACACACACACACACACACACACACACACACACACACACACACACACACACACACACACACACACACACACACACACACACACACACACACACACACACACACACACACACACACACACACACACACACACACACACACACACACACACACACACACACACACACACACACACACACACACACACACACACACACACACACACACACACACACACACACACACACACACACACACACACACACACACACACACACACACACACACACACACACACACACACACACACACACACACACACACACACACACACACACACACACACACACACACACACACACACACACACACACACACACACACACACACACACACACACACACACACACACACACACACACACACACACACACACACACACACACACACACACACACACACACACACACACACACACACACACACACACACACACACACACACACACACACACACACACACACACACACACACACACACACACACACACACACACACACACACACACACACACACACACACACACACACACACACACACACACACACACACACACACACACACACACACACACACACACACACACACACACACACACACACACACACACACACACACACACACACACACACACACACACACACACACACACACACACACACACACACACACACACACACACACACACACACACACACACACACACACACACACACACACACACACACACACACACACACACACACACACACACACACACACACACACACACACACACACACACACACACACACACACACACACACACACACACACACACACACACACACACACACACACACACACACACACACACACACACACACACACACACACACACACACACACACACACACACACACACACACACACACACACACACACACACACACACACACACACACACACACACACACACACACACACACACACACACACACACACACACACACACACACACACACACACACACACACACACACACACACACACACACACACACACACACACAAATTTCCTACAAGTAGTGTTCAATTTCCTGCTCTATTTCACTCCCAGACATTTGAAAAAGCACATGCTCACAACTGGGATCAAAATGCCTTGAGCACAACTTAAAGACTCAACAAGAGTCATTAAAACTACTTACTGAAAGCGCAAAAGCAAAAACTATTTCTCCTAAGCAGACATTATTCTCTAATTCCACAATAAGATGACATACAACAGTAACAAATTCTCTTTAATTAGTTAGTGCCTTACTTTATGTGGTGAGTCTCAGGCTATCAGGCCTACTCTTCCATTGAACCAATCACATTTCGCTACCCTCCTTTCACCATCTAGGGGAGATAGAAGGTAATACTCAGGCAATTTTGAATTTAACTCAGAGGCTTCTTTTACACTTTTACATGCAGTAAATTTACAACATGGGACAGCCTGCTTTCCTTCCTCATCTGAAAGAAGGCGTACGAAGGATTTTTTCATCCTTAAAAATCCACAGCTCAGAATCTACTAGCACCATGAAGTTTGTAAGAAAGAAACATAACTCGAGTGATGGGGGTATATATAGAAAGCATCAGCTGTTAATTTTAGCACATTTGCTTCAACGCCATCACAGTGAATGAAGGAACTTATTTTAGTTTTGATGGCCAATATCGACGAGCATACACATACTTGACCAACACCCATCTACACTTATGATTAGTGTTTAGTAGATGGCACTGACTTGACACATGAGCTTGCTGGCCAATTGTCAAAAATTCCTTAAAACATTCATCTATTGACAGTGTGATGTCATTGCAGCAAATTAGTTTGATTAGCTGCTGACAATTTTCTTACATACCCTCACATGCCTTCAACTCTGGGATTGAGTTTCTTTCTTACAAACTTCATGACTTGCGCAAACCAACCATTAACCAAACCATACATCAAACATAAACCAATAATTAACTGATTCATTCCCTCTACTTTAGGATATGCTTTCAAAAAGGCACTTTTATATTTCTTTCACTCAAATTCTTCCAGTCCCCATTAAATATCAAATTCTTCTTTAAGACTGGCTGTGATTTTAAATACAGCAGACAATTTGCAATAAAATAATAAACTGAAACTATGTCCCATTTTTATTCTCACCTCATCTTCCTCCTCGACCTCTTCTTTGGGCTCCTCCTTGGTCATTAGGAACACTGCAACTGGATGAGCTAATTCTTCCTGCAAATGGAAAATCACCATCACTTTCTCAAGCATGAAATACTGAATTGTTGTAATAATTTTGTGTGGTATAAATTTAATTTCTCTGGGCAAACTAATGTCTCCTGAATTTGAATTGATCATAACAATTCAATTTCCATTTAATTGAAAATAAAGCCTTTAAGATTACCAAAAATTCATCTTTTAAGATCAATGAAGCAAAAGATTTGATTGTTCAGAAATCTGACTTTGACCCCTCTTTCATTTGCAACAGAGATTTCTAACCAGCAGTCACTAATTTTGTTTTGTTTTGTTTTTTAAGCCAGCAAGTGGATCCTGAGCTACCATATCACATATTGAAATCAGTCACAAGTAATGAAAGATTAGTGTCACAATTAGTGATAGAGAGAAGATGATCCAGTCAATATACATGTTTATGAAAATGAGTGAGTTGAAGTGGTACTTCAGACTGGCAATAAAATCCACACTGAAAAGAATACTCCCTGAACATATCACTTTGAAAAGATAAAGAAAAAATTAAACAATTACAACATTGTTAAGAAATTGTTCAGGACTAAGAGGTGTTCAGAAAATTTTCATGTTATTACTAATATGGGTATTGTATTTAAACGTCTTGAAATTTCTGTGAAAGCAAAATCAGATAACCTTCCATAAATAAATGTTATGATAGCAGTAGAAAGTTTTCAGGACAGTGAGTAATGTGGCATTTTGGCATTGCACTTTCTTTGCATATTTGAGAACACTCATTCCCCAGGTCCTCCTTCACACTATGTGGTACCAGAGTCTCAGCCAGACTCACAGCTTCAAAATATCTCACCCACAGACCCATTGCCTTATTCCCACGTAGTTCCCAGCGGGCACTTAATGTCACAAATCCCAAGTCAAGTGGAATCATCTACCAAAGGCCAACGGATTCGCATCGCAATTTATTCACAAAACAGTGAATCTCCCTTTTAACCTTTTCAAGGGTCTGAAGGAAAAAATTATAAATTGTGATCACATACTTCAATTTTCACACTAATGAACTATATTAAAGAAAATGTGTAATAATTGTTTGCTTCTATCCTCTCTGAACCTAAATTTTGTATGTTTACGTATTTTTGGCAGAAATAGTTTCCAGTCCACAATGTATCACTTCTTACTTTGAATAATGGTGACTGGTGATCCCTGGAGTTGATGTAATGGGAAAGAAGAGCAAATCTACATCTGTTGAAGAAAATATGTAGATTCTGCATTCTGAAAATTTACATGTAGAATATATGTTCATTTAGCTAAGAAATTTTGACCCTTATCATGTTAAACACAATCAGGAAAAATAGAAAGAATAATCAAATTAATGCAAAACAAAATTATGGAAGACAAGAATCAACGGACACCATAATTCCAAGCAAGATGTGATACACAATAATAATAATAATGATGATGATAATAACAATAACAATGATAATAATAATAATAATAATAATAATAATAACAATAATAATAATAAACAAATATCTGGGCACTGAAGAATGTGAGACCATTTCAAACGACACAATGAAAGAGAGAAATCATAGGGGGTATTACACAAGAGTGAGTCCACCCTGAACTCCAGAAATAAAATATCTGCAATTGGTAATTTGGCGGTGCCTGTAGTCAAGTCAGTTTCAGACTCGTGAACTGGACTGAGCAAGAAATTCAAACAATGGATCCAAAAACCAGAAAACTGCTAACAATGCATCATGTCACCCACCCTCCAGCTGATATACATCGACTTTATGTGTCACGTAAGGAAGGAGGAAGAGGCCTCAAACAGGTTGAAGCCTCCTGGCACTGCAATGCAATATTCGGGATGGGAAAGTATGTAGTCAGTCATCAAGATGACCCACTAATGAGGCAGGCCATGAAATCTGACCGAAGAATGGAAACAGCCATTGTTAGTTTAGCTAGAAGAATACTATGCAAGACACGCAGAATACCACAGACACTGAACTTCTGATGCTACTAAACATGAAATGTGAGACATAAAAAATGTTAAGAAATCACGGAGAGACAAACCACAACATGGAAAATATCTAAAAAGAATAGACAAGGCGCAGATCAAAAAAGAATTGGAAGCAGTTCTAATAGCCGCTTAGGATCAGATGTTGAGAACACAACATCATGATAAAGCAGTTCTCAAAATTTCCCAAGATGATAAATGCCATATTTGCCAGGAACAAATAGAAACCATTCATCACATCGTCTCAGCTTGCCCAATTCAAGCAAAGACCGAATACTTGAAAAGACACGACAGGGTGTGTAGTTACCTGCACTGGCAGACCTGTACCACCCCTGAAGTTCCAAATACATACCCCAAGTGGTACGAACACTCACCAAATCTGGTGACATCTGTTGGACTCTATACAATATTGTACGACTAACAAATTCAAATGGATCGCACAATAGCAGCAAACAAACTGAATATAGTTATCCTGGATTTGAAGAAAAAATCATGTTTACTGGTAGATGATTATGTGCCTTGTAATCAAAACTTTGTAACCAAGGAGGTAGAGACACATCTCAAACACGAGTGCTTGGAAATTGAGATCAGCTGAATGTAGGGGGTAAAAGCATAGGTCATACCAATAGTCATTGGAGCTCTGTGTAAGAATTTGGCTAAACTCCTAGGTTATTCAAAAGACTGGGAAGGACTGGGAAGTGCAAGAAATTGCTTTATTTGGAACAGCGCACATTTTGCGCAAAATATTGTAGAGGTACCAATAGTCACTAGATCTGCTCCTTAGGTAGCTGGATGCAACCTGGAGTAATTTTATATTCAGCCAACATAACATCTTAATTATGATGATGATGAAGAAGAATAGTAATAATAATAATAATAATAGTAGTAGTAGTAGTAATAATAATAATAATAATAATAATAATAATAATAATAATAATAATAATAAATGCTATTGTTTATACAACTTGGTTTTTACAAACATCAATGTCAGTAACTACAATATATATGCCTGTAAATTAAACATCCTTATTTTAAAAAGATGCATTTAAAATGTTGATGGGGCTATTAAAGCCATAACTGTGAAAACCAGAGCAAGTGCCATGCTGTCATTAACTCCCAAGAGTATATGGTTTAACAAACCAAGAAATCTTCAGAACTCACTCAAAAGGACTTTAGGATAACCTGGGACGTTACATGGCAAAATGTCTTAATGATGCTGACGTTCTAACCTAGGTCACAGAGGTTAGCAAATGAACATCTGAATCACTGTAGTACCATACAATACATATCATACAGAAATGCAGCTCACCCAATTTCTTGACTAGTAAGAACGAGTGTGGGTAGAGTTAGCGTCGCTGACGGAGACAAAGTAAAAAAACTATGGATAGTTGCTATTGAAGTTTATGGATTTAGTTGGGAAGTCATGTTTATTAAAAGCTGGTTAATAACTTAAAAAAAAATTGTGTTGTTTTCGGATCTCATGGTTTTATATTGCTGGGATTTGAAGGGCAAGCCATTAAATAACATGTAACAATTTAGTTATATTCATGAAGAAATTAAAATATATAAACCTTTACTTTTTGATAGGTGTTCCTTTTATGTTGCACAGATCAGCAGTCACTCACCATGGCATTGTCATGGAGCTGTGCAACTATATAAACATGTATACTGTGATTTCACTTGATAAGAAGATTAAATTCAGTATGACAAGCCAATTCAATGCAATTAAATGAACAATTAGATAGTAACAATATTCATAATGAACATTTGGCACCTTCACACTTCACATCAGGTTTTTATTCTTTGATTCAAATACTCACATCATCTTCTTCTGCATTTTCTTCTTTAGCTCCACCTTTTTCTTCTTCCTGTTCCACTTTCACAGGATGATACTCAGGAACAGATCTATTCACCTCCTCCTGCAAGATTTTGGTTTAGCACAATTTATCATTTCAGCATGAAATATACAAGCACATTTGAAATCATCAATTTATATTGTTGATGTATATTGTCAATGCTACAGAATATTTCTGTGTATTTTCTTTCAAGTACAATATGCATTGTGTGTAGAAATTGTTTTGGTAATTTCAAAATTGTTGCACTTAAAATATATCAAGACAGATTAGATAATAAGCAATATCCCAACATCCCATTACAATGCATCAATCTGATAGACAAAGTCTGATGTTTTGTAAAAAGATTAGAAAATATAGTAAATAATATTATTGCATAGTATTGCAACAAAAATTAACTTTCATAATTCAACTTTCTTTACCGGAATTAATTGCAACTGAAAAAACATGAGTAATCGCAACTCAAAACAAGAGCTATCTAATGTGATGATTGGTTACAACATCCACACTGATAATGTGAAAAAATTAACATTAAATTAACAAAATTAATTTAAAACAATTATTTGTTACTTTCACATGACATCAGTTTTTCATTTTACACTCACCTCCTCTTCCTCTGCTTCTTCTTTATCTTCTTCATCTTCCGGTTCTACTTTCACTGACAGATACACAGCAACCGGTCTCTGCATCTCCTCCTGCAAGATATTTTTTGATTTATCAGACTGGAGACTGAATTCTTATGTAATTACAGTAAAATCTGTCTAAGATGGAATCTCACGGTTCCTTTGAAATAATTCCATCTTGGCAGATTTCCGTCTTATGAGGGTTGCTAAAACTTCACCATATGATTTAAATACAGTGTTTTCAATAGTTTGTGTGAAACAATGTAATAAAAATTAGCATAATTTACCAATGAAAATTTTGCAGAAATTTAAAGAAGTAAACAGCAAAACAAAGAAAATATAGGAGCAGGACAAAATATAGGATGGCAAGACAGCCTTCCCAGAATTCCATTGTCAGCTAAGGGAAAGTGGTGATGCTATTCTGTCTCTTAGAAAAGTTTTACTGTACATAGTTTTTGATTCCTCAAATGGTCACTAGAAGCCAACAAATATTCTTTGTTAAAAGTGGCACACCTGACTATTTTGTAAATGACATCTTCAATAGATTAGCTTCTACAAGTACTGAAATGAGATTGATTATTTTGATACATCCTCTTCATATTTTTCTAAAACCATCTTTTATTAATATCACTCTTTTGTTTTTTGTTCTTGTTTTTCCTGCTTTTTTCTAAATCAATTTGTTTCTAAGTCAATACTGGTGTATTTAACTTATCTTCTGTATTAATTCCATTATTTTTCCCTTATATATTTTCTTCACCTATTATTTTACGCATGCAACCTAATGAGTGATATGTATACAATATATTGAACAGAAAACCCCATTTATAAATTAATTATAAATGTTTGTCTTTCTATGTTCTCAAAATTGTGCTGTTGGCAAATCAGGACAATTCCAACATATGTAAAAAGTAGCATCGCCCTGGAGAGTAGATAAAAAAGTTTTATTTAATTTCTTTTGATAACCGCTCATTTAGCCTCTTAACAATAAGAGGCTAAAAAATAAATTATTTGCATTATGGTTAAAAGCAGTATCAAAGAAAGTTAAAATTGTAACCATAGGAGTTAAAATGAGCAGTGATTATTCTTATTTATATTTCAGAAATCGTTAAAAATATGTCTCATTTCAACAAAACTAAAGAACAATAATACTATAAAACATATTGGCACATTATTTAAGGCATATTCACATATTTGTAGTAGAATAAGATAAAAACAATGACAACAAGTTTTTTCATAAGATTTTGAAGAATTAAAAGGAATAACTCTTTCTGTAGCTTCTTGAGGTTCCTTCTGTATTTTAGAAGGATTGTTTTCATTCATGATTTCAGTCATTTTGAAAGAGCTTTTACTAGCAGCGCAAGTAATCTTCATTTTACCATTTGTTTACTTAGCACACATTAGCTACTGTGCAATATGAAGTGGTGCAGCTGACACCACTACTTTTAATATAATGGGTAAAATATTTTATTTTAAATTATTGTAAAGTGGAAATCAAATAAACATTGTATTATTCATGGAAAATAAGTGCTTTTAATCGCTCGGCTCAGCTAATGCCACGTCAATTTATTTCCCAGCCTCTCCATTAAAAGGTCATTTAAATTCCTCGTATAATAAAATACTATCATTACCCTGAGATGATAACTAGGTTCTACAGCAGCATTTCATTGGCCATTAAGAAATAATGTTTGCCTTGTTAATAAAATAAATACTATTCAAAACCATGAACTTTGTTTATCATGCAAATAATATATGGTTTTTAAGCATGTTTTTCAAGAAAATTCCTAAACTTTTTCCAGGCAGCAGCCTTACCAGACATTTCTACATATGCTAAAGCAATAACATTGATTTAAACACACAGTACCACTCTCAGACAAACAAAACACTCTGACCCAAAGAGTCAAAAATCAAGGTTAAAAAAAATCCTTTACAGGTTAGTGGAAGCAAATTGTTATTCTTCTTACATCCTCATTTTCCTCTATCCCTTCTTGTGACTCATTCTCCTCCTTTCCTTGTTCTTCTGGTGGCTCCTCCTTTATCTGCAGCATTACTTCCATGAAAGGCATCATCTCCTGAACAAAAGATCAAAATTCTCATTGATACAATAATACTCTCCCCATGCCGATCTTTTCATTATACAATCAAACTTGACTGAATCGGATTTCAAAAGGCAGACATTTTATTGTCACATAAAGAGATGACCCACGTAATATAAGTTAAAAAAGTGTTCTATATTGCTCATAAAGGAATTCAATAATGAAGATTCAAACCATGTTAGTTTCAGTAACAAAAGTGAATGTTAAAAAAAAATTAAATAGTGTTACAAGCAAACTTTATAAATAAAGTGTTGTATATTACATATTATTACTCAAAGGTAACTATGAGTAAAAAATTTTAAGTTAAGAAATTCATTTGACAGAATTGAAAAATTATCACTTTGTAACTACTAAATCACTCAGTATACTAGTTGGAAGAACTTCAATTCATTGATTTTGTATGCAGGCATCTAGAGCACCACCTTTACCACTTTTTTTTCTTCCTACTCAAAACTTGATAGTTTCTCTTCTTGAAACCATCTATCTGTCCATTAAAAAATCATTAATCTTTTCTAAGCTTATCAAATCCAGAACCTTTTGTTGATTCAAAGGCTCATGTATTGGAACGCGATTACTAAAACATTGCTTGATGTAAAAAAATGTTCTCTCTTCAAATATAATAAGTAATGGAAGTTTCTTACTTATCCAGAGTTGACACTAATACCCATTGATGGTAGGAATTAGTTTGTTTTTGTATCAAATAGCTCATACCAGCACACCTTCATACACCCTCAAAAACTAATAAGGCCAAAAGCACAGAATGCAACGATGCTTTTGGACTTTATCTAATGAAACTTGATGCAGAGCTCGCTAAAACCTTTTTAAGATTTAAGACTCATAACTTCATAAGGCTTGACCATGGCAAGAAACCAGGACATGCTTCTATGAAATATGAAAGAACTAAAATCTGAAATCGTGATGATACTGATTAATCCATGAAATGAGTATGATTTCAAAATAACTACGGAAACCTTTGTAACTGAAAATATCATTATACAAATCATGTAGTAGCAACAGCTAAACAGAGAAGTGGAGTGGACACTTGGAGTTACATGCATGTTTAATTACATTGGTGTTCCAACTAGAACTCACACTAAATACGACCTCATAATCTTAATAACAAACCAAATTTCCATCGTAAGACTTTATATTAGTTCATCACCAAAAAAAGGGGAAGAAAAGGCAATACTGTTGATATTGTAATTTAAGCTACCATAACTGCGAAAAGAAATATGGTTATCCTCTGAGACGACAAATTGCAGAATTGATCGTCCAAATCACAAGTCAAAGTTAATACTCCAATTACTTTTAGAAGAGAGATTCAATTAGTAATGATCCAATTCAAGCAGTTAAGAAAGGAAAACATACATTAAATCTGATCTTTGCCAAGTTGCAAACAAGTGTAAACAAATCACAATGTAATGTACAACAACTCAGCTGCCACCCTGAAAAAACATACATCCGGTTGTAGTAAACTCGGATATAGTAAACCCTCGGTTATAGAGAACTTAAGTCACTGCTTCCATTTAACTTTTATTACAAGTAAGCATAAGAAGATTCGGTCAAAGTGAACCTGAACCTCGGTAATAGGAAATACAACCTGAAAACTCATTGTTGGTTGACTGGAAATGCAATGACCTAGGAAAGAATATATCGCCTCCATGCCACAATTTCCAACACTAGGCAGCTTGAAAATAATATCGGCAAAAGATCATAATCCAAGAATTCTGCCCGGAGGTGAACATAGCAGACCCAGGATGGAGACCTTACTGATGACCTCATGCCACTCAGTTTCAAGCTTCATGTTAGTGATATTCCGTGAGTCAAAACAAATTATATTCTGCATAGACGACAGTAAACGTGCGCCTGCCACAGCCCCACAGCCTCCAGATACCTGCTGTGCCGCGCAGAGTAAGGATCAGATTCATTGGCAGCTTGGGCCTTGCCGCTACTGAATGGATCTTGTATGTTAGACGAGTAATAGGGTCTTCGAAGAGTAGGGGTTCCAACTACGCATGAGGCATTGAAGGGTGCCAAGACTGCATTACGATACTTCGAGTCAGTGGACAATACAGGATCAAGAATGGTGAAAGCGCAAACTCTGGAGAAGGATCTATAGAAATTAGTAACGAAAAATGTATGAAGCAAACAATTGAAAATTATTGATATTTTATAGGACAAATAAAGATATTGAAATTTTGAGTTTGTGCTGTTAATGTATTTTCTCTATACGTACATACATTAATAAAATCAATCATTGTGAAGAAATTCTATTTAATTTTGACATCCTTGGATAAAATGATAACCTCTGATATAGTGAACATAAAATGTTAGTCCCCAGAAGTTCACTATAACTGGAGTTGACTGTATTTCAGTAGCATGAACTTCTAATAAAGTGCTAAGGCAACCTGCACATAAGATGAAGAACAACTCACTTAAAGAAAAAAGAAACATGAAAATTCTACAAAAAGAAAAAAAAACTAGCAGGAATTTAAGATTTAATTAAGAAAGGACTGGACTGCTTGACCATGCTTGCACTTACAAATATATTAAGGAGATCACAAATGAAGAATCTGCAAGAAAGGTCAAACCTTGGTTTGACACTTCTTATAAACTACGCAGGGAAATCCTTGATCTGCTGCCCAAGGTAAGCAAATAGATGAAAAGACTACCCTTGTAGATTACACAATGAAAAGAAAAATTGTATGATCACACAAGTGAGCAGGCCTCACAAATTCGAACATGCGAACAACCCAGACACCTCTCACAAACAAGCAATAGCAGCTACAATAAAATCCACCAAAAATCAAACCCTCTGACAGATCTAAGGATCACAGCTTTTAACTTTTGCCTTGTTACCAGAACAATCTAAAAATGCAGGAGAGAAACTACTCTGAAAGTACTTTACAAAGGGAAAGGATATAAAGAAGACCCCCAACTCCTATAAAGGCACCCCAAAGTCCAGGGTTAATTCATAATAATTATTATTTAATGCACATAATTTTGCAAACAAACATTCTTAATTCCAAATTATAAATTACTATTTTCATTATTGTTAAAAACAGGAATGTTATAAAATTTACAAGTGAAATTATATGGTTAACCAGGGTTGAAAAAACCTTTTGTTGTTGTTGTTGTTTTTGTTTATAATAGTGGGTATTTTTGAGATTTAGAGAGGAATATTATTTCACCCCTTTTAAGATTTCAAATCCAATAAATCGTATATTGTGACATTATTAATTAATATAAACATTAATATTAATATTCTTCGTTAATATTAATATTCTTGGGTATTTAAGTGACATGGAGGAAATTTACACAAGTTTGCATTTTACTGTAAGATATTTTGTACATGTGTTCTCATTGTATTTGTTTGGGTCATTTGTTGTAATGAAATTGGAGTTACCAATAATTGCAAATTAAGTTTGCATTTTATTGTGTTTTTATTTTATTTTGTAGTTTTTGTTTTTTGTGCAGTGTTTTTAGTTTAAGTAAGATAACATCACTGAATACTGACAGGTCAACTAAAGTTCATATGCAAGAAGTGTTGTCCAGAAGATATCGCAGTAACAGCACCTTACCTTCAGGTGGGAAATCAAATTAATGATTAATCAAGTGATTTAACTTGATTTTGATTGACATGTATAAACGAGATTCAAGTCAGAAATGTTGACTCTGAATTGCAAGAGAGTGAACAATCACAATAGTATTTTGGTATGAGAGAGTGATACAATAAATTTTATGTTAGCAGAATATATTAACACATTAATTATGCTAACAAAATGTTTTCTTGTGAATATAAGCACATTCATGTTTTTTAATCAATTATACAATCAATTAACTTACTGAAATTGATCTTTGAGTCTACAGGGCTTGATATTGGGTACGTAGAGTGAGGATCAAGACGAAACTTTTCAATTTTTAAAATTGACCTTGTGGAACTGATAAAAACTTGTTATGAATTTTAACTGTAGTCCTTTGACTTTTTTGCTACAATTCTTTGCTTCCACATTAACAAAATAAACTAATTATCGGACTAATGTAACCTCGAATAATATCGAGTATCACTTCAATTACATCACAACCAACTCACTTTCCAATTTCCTTGCATTGCCGAATCGAATTTATCAATGTTTATCACCCGCGATGTATCAGCATTCACTTTCACCGTGTTATCAACTAAAGAGCTCACACAAGGTTCATGCGGAATTGACGGAATACTTTTGTATTAAATAGCCATATGTTAAGATTTCTACCACGTATACTTATTTAAATGTACAGGGAATTCAGGGGAATTGAATGACTTTTGATCAGCTGTCACGCGGCTACATAACAAAACTGTATATCGAAAACGTAATTTGTAACGAAGCTCCCGATCGGATTATTGCGACTCAACTGACAGTTGTCATATCGCCTATCATTTAAATCAAAGTATAATTCAACCGTTGAAAGAGAAGGGCGAATACGTGCTCACCTTTGAGCCGTGCAGACTAATGATTAGACTTAATCACGCATGGCATATGACGTATAAGTCCCAAGGTGGGGAGCCTTCAATACGAGGGAATTTTAAAAAAAATAAGAATGTTCATGAACAAGAGTTCTACATAATATATTTTTATAATAGACCTCACACTTTGTTATAATACAACGATGTATGTACATCATTGGGACAACTGACCACTACCACAGCACACTTAAAGCACGCTTTCACAACATGCCCCGGAAATTGTAACAATTGTACGGTTATTAGTCGACCCTTACAACGAGTTACTTTTTTACTTTTACTTTAAACGAGTTTTTACTTTTACTTTAAAAATTAAACTGTACAAATCTTGAAATGTTAAATTATCTGGTACTAAAAATAATTATACACTGTATAATATCCTAATCTATCTGTAGCAAGTATTGCAGTATAATTCCCAGGCCAATGACAACATCTCGATGAGGTTCGGGCCCGCAATGCGGGCGGGCCCAGATAAAAGAGGGCCTACTTTTAGGGGATGGTTTTATTATTTAAGGTTCTAAAACTACTTGTTTGCTATACACTTTTATAAAGAGGGCCCAGGTAAAAGTTTTGCGGCCTGCACTTATTTCGTGACGCTACTGCTTTTGAATAATTTTCAACGCCATAAACATTTTAAGAAACGATAAATAATATTCATTAATGGATTTTTCGAGTATATTTTCATCATTAAACGACTTTATTTGAGAAAAGGAAATAATATAAAATTTAGTACTCCTAACTTCAGGACTAAAGCGATTTCACTAAAGAAAAAGTGTATTAAAAGTGATGGTTGGTGGCAGAAGTGTCATCTGAGTAGAATCATGAGTGTAGCTGCAATAAACAAGATTTCAAAAGAAATATATAGAAGTGGTACATATAAAATGTAGTGAGAATTATCAGTTATATTGATAAGTTGATAGGGCAAAGAAAGAACTTAAGGCAAAGGAAGATAAAACTTGAAAATGTCTGATACGGATTGGGGGGGGGGGGGGGTCAGAACTGGATGCAGGAGAGAAATTTTGGAGTTTCGGAAATTTACACTAGGAATACATTTTACTACTTAAATACATCATCTTTTAAACATCCGTTTCGGAAATATTGTTTTCGAAAAAACGCTTTCTGTAGTCTAAATAAATCAGAAGGTCAAATTTTAAGGATCCATTTCGCATTTCCTCCGTAAGTGAAGCACGATATTTGAATTCCCGCACTTCGTTGCCACCCTATTGACAGCGTTCAATTAGGGAATAGTCTTCGTCGGCGGCCGCTACAGAATGATGAGGCCAAGTCCAAGAGGGACTTGGTAAGGCCCTGGTCATAGATTAACCATGATGGAAACATGATTATTTCCACGATGAAATTAACTTCCATTCTCTGGCGTTGGTAGGTTCGAAAAACGTGTGCAGCAAGACAAGACTCACTTACCTTGAGCGACATCAAGCAGGGAATGAGGGAACTTATGTCGACCTTTTTCAGCCAAACGACGCCAACGCCATCTAGTTTAGTGTGTGTGAATAAATGTAGATGGCGTTAATTTAACATGAACTTGGTGGCCATTAGAGCTCTATAATCAAATCTTTTTAGTGCCTTAGTGGCCATTGTCCGAAAATATTCTCATACGGGTTTTCCTTTGACTGCATGAAGTCGCTGAAGCTATGCGAGACCGATTAGCTGCTGACGCTTTTCATACATTCAATAGTATACCAAACGCCCTCCTTACGGACTTCGTGCCTACGAGTGTCTTTGCCAACGCCAGCCAACACTGTCCGCGTGGCCCAGAGCAGCGCGCGCACCAGAGAGTATATATCGCGCGCACCCTGTCAGAGGCTGGCAGAACCACAAGGAAGGCACATTAGAGGAGCATTATATAACGTAAAATGCTTGATCTACGACTACGATGGAAGGATATCAGGTCCAGGCCTAAATTAAGTGGAAAAACAATCACTACAAATTCCGAAGCTCCAGAAATCAACTTCATCGTATTTTTTTGTGTTATAACGTTAATAGGAGCGAATTCCTCTATGAGGTCGCTACGGCATAGTGGATAAGATGCTTGCTTGCTAAGTAATGTATCCATGGTTCGAATCTTGTCTGCGGAAGGTGATTTTCGCTTCTCCATAAGTACGGTAACCTGTGTCCATAGTGAGAGCGGCGCATTGTGAAGTCTCAAATGATGACAGTACCGGATGCGTAATTGTGTTGACGATACCTCGTGCATGGCCATGCACCACTCTGATGAGACCGACTTTTTTATTTAAAAATTAATCTACGATAGTTCCCCCTGATCGCTGACCGAAATGAAATATAAAACCTTAATGAAAGCAGTGGAGCTTAAATAGGACTTTCTCACCTTTAGTAAGGGTTATGTAATACTATTTACACCACACCTCAGTCAGTTTTTTTGTAAAACTTATTTCATATCGTGGAATATTAGGTGCGAAAATTAAATAGTTTCAAGCAATGCATTTTTTATTCAAACCTTTAAATGAAATATCTTTCTGACATTGAATTTGTTGTGTATGGTGTGCAGTGTATTCACGAACATAATCGAGGTGTTTTAAGCCTTATTCTGCGTAAGCAGTATGCGAGAAAGTAAAAATAATTAAAAGTTAATAAATAATACATACTGATAGCGTTGGCAAACAAATGGAAATAGATCCAAAAATATATAATAGTAACCATTAAACATAACAGTATTATCATATTCTCCAAATATGCTCGTTTTAGCATGAATTACACGTTATTTCTTGTCCGAACATTCAATGCTAAATGCGGTATAGTCTATACGTTTTCCTACCTAAGAAAAATTCCTCAAATTGTATTTACTAATGCTACTGCATTTCTACTACTGCCATCACAATTGTAAATGGGTTAGGGCAGATATACCAGAATTTACTAAAATGTTCACAGAATACATTTCGCCCCATAATATGTCACACTCAGCTTTTCGGTTTTTGACGTAAACAAATAAAAAAACAAATAAATAAATAAATAAAACAAAGCCTCATTTCATATATACTCTTATATATGATACTATTGATGATCTATGATATATACTCTTTGCCTCATATCAGTTGCATGCCGATGTTCAACAAAGAGAAGAATTCAACAGAATTTCACATTTCAGTATCTTTTACATTTGTCATTCAACGATCTTCTGAAATATACATCGCTGCATTATTTGCCTAGACAGCGTATCTAGTAATATAAAATTAAAATGTTCCTAAAAACGAATGCTACACAATTTTTCAATTTTTCTTTCATGTTAAGTATTAAAAATAATGCTAATATAATCCAAACCCAACCAATTCAAAGGAATAACCTGCATTTATTTCAAGAGCCAGGAACTGTAGTTTCTAACTTTTAGAAATAAAACATACTATTATCAGCGATCAAAATTTCTTGAATTAAAGAAGTAATTTGATGTTATAAGTTATATTTATTACCTTCCATCAATCGACTTTCTTTTATAAGAATAGTAATAACTTTCCAACACTTCTCAACTTTGTTCACGAGCGCAGTAAATTTGGAGCGGGCGTCTTTGCACAAAAATATTTTCATACTTTCAAAATATTTACTCATATTTTCAAAAAAGTCATGACCTTATTCGAAGATCTGTTTTTTATGAACACATTTCATGAGTGAGAAAATTGTATATTTACAATTGTAGTTGTAGAAAGGTGCAAATTGTTTTTAAATTTCAGGAAGTAATGCATTTCAACGAACATGAAGCCTCCACCATTCTCTTAAGTGTCCAAAGTCCCAATTTTATCAAAGAATGTTCTGCGATTTTTCAGAAAAAATGGTTTAAAGAACATAAAAATTGCCTCTGACACAAAATTTTGCAAAAAATACTATTTTTTTGAAAAATCGGACATGACCTTATTTGAAGATCTGATTTTGAACACATTTCATTAAGAAAAACATTATCTTCATAATTGCAGTTGTATGAAAACGCCGAACAAATTTTGAATTATTTTAATTTTTGAAAAATCAGAGTTATCCACCAACACAAGACATTCGTCAGATGTATACGTAAGCTTCTGCGGCTCGAACCCATAAATTCTCGGCTATCCGGGAGACGCCGCGTCGTTGGCTGGGGTGCCGACGTTTCGCCTGACATGTCGCAGGCTTCCTCAGGGCAGTGACATTGCGGCGTCTACGAGAATTTACAAGACATTCAACATTTTCTTAAACGTCCTTCAGATTACCTTCTTCTTCATCATCTCCATTTCAAGGATTAGGCAGGAATGCCTGTTCCGTCTTCACTTTGCACTTCAGGACCATCTCTTTCTGGGTCGGTCGATATCTCTTCTTCCCTTCGGTTGGTAGTTCATCACTAATTGTGGAATACGATCTTCCTCCATTCTTTCGATATGGCGCCGCCATACTTTCCTGTTTTCTAAGATCCTTTCATTTATGTTGTATATATCTAGTTCTTTACGGATATCATTTCTTATCTGGTCTTGTTTAATGCAGCCTTTAACTTTCGTAAGAAATCTCATTTCTGCTGCTTGAAGCTTACTTTGGTCTCTTTTTTTCATTATCCATGATTCACTTCCATACAGGAGAACTGGAGCAGCCATTGTCTTATAGAACTTCATTTTTGTGTATTTCCTTGCTTTGTTTTGGTGTTCTGTTTATTATTCCACATATTGATTGAAATTTATTAGTTTTATTTTCTATGTTCCTTCAGATTATTAAACAACAAAATTTAATCAAAATCTATGAAGTCGTTTTTGAGAAGAAAAAAAAATTGCCTGTATTTCACATAAAATTACACGAAAATTACTCAAATTTTCAAAAAATTGTTCAAGACCTTACTTCAAAAATTTATTTTTAAGGAACATATTTTATGAAGGGCAAAATATGTATCTTTAATATTGTAGTTGTAGGAAGTCCCCGAACAAAAATTTTGAATTTTTTTTCAAGTTTCGAAAAATTAGGGGTTTCAACCAACATGAGAACTGCATCATTTTCTCAAACATCCTTCAGGCTATCCAACGACAAAATTTAATCAAAATCGATGGCGCCATTCTTTTGAAATTATCCTAGGGGTTTCCTGTACAGTATCCCCAAAATTAAAATATCGATTTCAAAGTTAAGAGATCGAGAGGCCAGATCGATCGGGGAATATTTGTTTTGGAGAAAATCAGCTGAAGGGTTCAGCCAACTGATTTTACTTTCCCATAAACGTACGTATAGTAGGAGTATTATACGTAGTATATGGAAAGTCATGTAATGCCGCAGAAAATCTGCTTCGAGATTTTAATGGAAATACGTTTTGGGGTCCCCAGATGCGAAAACATGTTTTTTCCTTTTCTTTTTTCTTCAAAACGTACGTCTGCCTGTCTGTCCGTCTAGTGTCAGTGAACACGACTAGCGCCTAAATCATACGTAGGCTTTTTTCCAAATTAAAGAAACCCCTGTATATGGCTTGAGTCAGACTTTTTGGGGGTTCTTTACATGAAGCCTTCCAGACATTTTAAAAACTTTCTCAAAAACGGCTCCAATTTTTTTATTTCTTGTAAAAATAGAGTAACAGACTTATAAACGCGGAAGAGGTCTATTTTCACAGTTCAACACTGAATTTTCGAAAATTTCAAAAGTTTTTTTTTCCCTCAGTGTCTTCCTACAATTACAAAATTCAAAATAAAGATTATTCCTCCAAATATAATTTATTCTCCATAGTGAGTTCTTTCATTATTTTGAAAATTTTAGTAGTCTTCGACCAATATTGAGTGCAATATTTGCAAATTTAAAAAAAATACAAAAACAAGATTTTCTCAAAAACGGTTCCAATTTTTTGTATTTCATACTAGGCGAAGGGATAGTGCTAATTGCACTCTTTAATATGACGTAATGTTGATTTCGGGGTATTTTTTTTCTTTTGAAAATTACACAAATATCATTTATTTGAAAGATCTCTCACACCATTAATGTGCAGATTTACAGCAATTTGTAAACAGTATTGTATATATGAGTTAAAATGCTTTAACTGACTTCTAATGAAGTTCTTCAAAAATGCAAAAATCTTCTGGGAAAAAGAGCTTTAAATTTTGAATTTTCATTAGGGCTTAAGTGTCCAAATTTTTCAAAGAAAATTGTCATTAAGAACGAGGTTTTAATGTTTTTTAATATCCTGAAAATAATATTTCCGTTTTATTAGGAAAGCGAAAAATTAAGAAAATTTAAAAAAAATAAATTTTGTGCAACGATAGATGGTATTGGCAAGAGTATGTGGCAAGTTCGTACAGCTGAGACCAAAGGAAATTGAAAACTAATAAGTGAAAGTCTGTGCTATTCTGTAGCACTAGTTAATATTTCAAATTCTGAAAAAATAGGTGCTTCTACGAAACAACGTTTTGTGGGTTTGCGATTCGAAAAAATCGTGTTTTCCATCATTACTTGTAATCTATGGAGGCGTAGATGGCAAACAGAAAACTTTAAGGCCGTTGTTCGTGTTAAACTATTTTCTTTAACAGATCTTCAAAAGAATAAATTTTAAGAAAAAGTTTCAGCAATTGAGCTCAGCAAGCTCAGCAATTGAAACAATCTGAAAAAAACAACACATTTTGTGTTTTAAGAAGAACTTTTGAGATTTTTTCAAGCCCATTCCACAGTTCTAATACAGTAAGAATACTTTTTTGTATTAAAAAAAAAATGGGTTTGAATTTTGCGCTGAGAAAATTTGAAATGTTTCTCTGATAGTATAAATTATTTTTCAAATTTTTTCAATCAGATAAAATAACATAGAGTTGACAAAAAAATTAAAACATAAAAATCACGTTTCTGGCTGTAGAAGAATGTGGATGATGGGTCGGGGGCTAAAAAATCTTTCAAAAATATTATGTTTATTATAGAATTATAGTGTAACTAGTCATATGCCATTTGGTTTAGGGGAACTTTTTACCATCTAATGCAGGGGAACCCTCTGACAGTGTAATTATTTGGTAGCACTATATAATGTTGTAAGTAACCACCTCTATAAAAATATTTATTGTTAAAATAATTTATATTTCAAATTCAACTTTTAATCTTTACTGGTTACCTATTTTTTACAAACTCATTTTTTCCATCTTGATGCAGCTTTTTTTCCACCAACCTACACAAATGAAGCAATGTCAATTGTGATTAAGCAAGGTCCCAAATGTTTAATGCCGGGAATTAACTTGCTTAGATTCACCACTGGAAATTTGCAAAAAAAAATATAAATATTGATTAAGAATGAGTTTATTAATTTGAATATAATGAAAGTTAATAATGCATTTGCATTTCAAAATCCTCACTATCCATAGCACCAAGGTAATACTGGCCCCTCTTCAAAACCATGCAAAAAATTATCAATCGATTTTAATAAATCCATTATTATTATTATATAAATTATTTTATCGAGCACAATTCAATCAGAATAACAAAAATGAAGGGATCGTGTTAGAATACTCCAAACAGACAGGATACTTTGTGAAAAGAGTATGAATATTTTGTGGGATTTTAAGCATATTTGTAGAGGAATATTTTCAGTTCGATATTTTGTTGTGGTTAATGGTGTAAAGATATTTTTTAAAATGTTAAGAGGATTAATCAGTTTAAAAGAAGAGGGGTTTATAATTATGTTTTGCGTGACATTCAAACGGGATTATTTTAGTTGTTTATCAGGGAGTACGAAATTTATTTGTATGAACAGAGCTCCAGTGATTAAGGGGTGAAATAAGTTGTCACAGAAGGAAACGGAAGTTGCTTTATTTAATAATGAAAACGGTATGCAGTATACTAGACTTGTAAGTTGCTTGTAAGACAAGTAAACAACTTGTTTTGTTGCTTCTTGTATCCTCATGAGTGTTAATGAGAGCAAACTCAAGATCCCTACCCTCAGTGACAGCTCATGCTTAAGTTGAACTCCCAGACAATCGAGAAAATCCTTATGTTAGAAATAAACATTTTGAAATAAAATTTAAATTCAAAGTAAATTCTTTTCTGCTGCATAACTGTTTCTATACAATTAGAGACTATACTGATTATCAAAAAGAAAAATTATGTTTATTTTAACCAAACAGTGATATATATTGAATTAGTTTACATTTGTATTGTATAATTTTTTTAAAAAGACTTAATGTTTGTAACAAATAATGTATTTTAGCTTCTGTGTCAATGACCCCCAAATCAATAAGGTTTTTGTCCAGTTTCCCTGAGCCATTGAGCAAACGCTGAGATGGCCCCTTGTTTCGCTTCTGGACGTGTATGGTTTCAATTCTTGCACTCTATTGGCTGATATTTGATAAGTGGAATAGCCATTGTAATGATCACGATGTAAAATAAAAATAGATTCATTGATTTGCACAAGTACCTCGGGTTCTGAGTCAATGCTCTCATTAAGATCAGGTTTTTCTCAAGTTTTCCTGATCCTTTGAGCAAATTCTGTGATGGGTGCTTTGTTTTGCTTCCAGATCTACATGCAGATTCATTGTCATGTTTTCTTCAGCTTAGTGTGGAAGTTATTCAAAAACTTGTTCTCCATGGTCTCGCAGCGCTAAGAAAATTCCTTCACATAGGGTACTATAACAGGCAATAAACAAAATTTGTCACCTTGCCTTTCCAAAGTTGTTAATACAGGGGTGCGGATATTTTCGTCAATGCTTGCCAATAATAATAATAATAACATTTATTGAGTCACATGTACAATAAAAATCGTGTATGACGAGTTAAATTTGATATATTTAGAGGGAGTACAATCGCATACATCTTCTTGGAAGCAGCGAGTGAAGATACATTTATTTTTATTGTCCAGAGCAAAACAAGAGGCCATCCCAGCATTTGCTCAAAGGACCAGGGAAACTGGGCAAAAAACCTGATCAATATGGGGTCATTGGCCTAGAGATTATACTACAATACTTGTTACAGATATATTAAGATATTACATTGTAGATAATTATTTTTAGTAGCAAATAGTTGAATATTTGACTTGCTTTTATTTAATTTAAAATATTTTAACATTTCAAGATTTATACTGTTTCATTTTTTTTAAAATATCATTTTCTTGGTACAATCCCAATTTTCTGCTACTACTTATAATAATAATAAATATAATAGATAACATTACTTATAAAATAATAATAACACTAACAGTACATGATAACAATTATGGTAACAGCTACATATGATTTAACAGTAATAGCATATTCCTTGATTAAATCTTGAAATGGAGAGAAAGAGGCAGGTTATGGCCACATTTTTTCCTATTTCTACACCTAGTCCTACTGCAGCACCTGAAATCACATTGCACATGTTAGACATTGAGGTATTCCTGAATGCTATAAAAAAGTTTTTTCCCAAGGAAGTGTTTGAGTTTTTTCTTGAAGTTGTACTAGCCTGTCGTGTTTGGTAGCCTGATGTATTGGTAATTTGTTGAAGAATTGTATACCTGAAGAGATCATACTCTTTTGGTATAATGAGCTTATACATTGGTTGATGAAGATTACATGCTTGCCTTGTGTTAAATTTGTAAAGTGTGTCATTGTTTACAAGATTTTTCTTTACAAACTTCATCAAATATCTCAATGGTACCTATATTCATAATTCAACTCAATATGTACAAAAGTTAAGATAGGAATCCCAGAGCTCACAAAAACTTGCACAGATTGCACTTCTCCCCATAGTGTTACACTGTTTTCAACTGGTTGTTGACATTAAATAAATAAATTAAATACAATTGAAATAGACTTTTATGTCTAAGATGAATGTAATTACAAGTTATTTACATCTAGGTAAAGGCTTTTATGTATTTTCACAATTGTGTTTACATTTGAATAAACTTAATTTACTTTTATTAGAAAGCTCTTCTGATAGAATGAGAAACTACGACTTTTCATTATGAGTTCGCAAATGCGTTACTAGAGAACTTGGATCTCTACAACTCTTCAAACATAGAGGGCAATGGTATGGAGGACCTCCAGCGTGGAGCCGCATGTGAACACCTAAATGCCCACTTCTGGCATAGCTTTTCTGGCAGACAGGGCAATGATAAGGTTTCTCTCCAGTGTGGATCCGCGCGTGTGCTACTACATCGCATTTATTTTTGAAAGTCTTCTGGCAAACAGAGCAACTGTAAGGTCTCTCATCAGTGTGGGTCCGCATGTGTGCAACTAAATGTCTCCTCGTACTAAAGCTCTTCTGGCAGACAGAGCAATTATGAGGCCGTTCTCCTCCGTGAGTCCGTATGTGCGCGAGTAGATTTCCTCGCTTACCAAATCTCTTTTGGCAGACTGGGCATTGGTGAGGTCTCTCTCCAGTGTGGGTCTGCATGTGCTCTACCAAGCCTCGTTTCTCTATGAAGCTCTTTTGGCAGAGGGAGCAAATGTGAGGTCTCTCTCCTTTGTGAATTCGCATGTGCCTTTTTAAAGTCGCTCTCGTACTGAACCTCTTTTGACACACTGAGCAATATAAGGAACTTTCCCCAGCATGAATTCCCATATGTTCAATTAAGCTTTCTCTTTGTGAATAGCTCCTGTCGCACTCAGAGCAAGGAAAGGGCCTTTCACCGGTGTGGACAAGGGTGTGCCTAGCTAAATTTGCTTTAAGGGAGAAACTCTTCTCGCACTCAGGACAATGATAGGGTTTCTCTCCAGTGTGTCTCCGCATGTGCACAACTAGAGTACATCTCATTCTGAAGCTCTTCTGGCATTCAGAGCAATGATAGGGTTTCTCGCCAGTGTGTATCCTCATATGAGTTTCTAAAATTCCTCTACGAGCAAAGCTCTTCTGGCACACAGTACAATGATGTAATTTATCACCAGAGTGCATCTGCATGTGTGTAATTAAATGATTGCTGTTTACATAGCTCTTCGGGCACTCAGTGCAGCTAAACAGATTCTCCCCAGTGTGTCTCCGCATGTGCATAACTAAACTTTCCCTGTGAGAGAAGACCTTCTGGCAAATAGTGCACGGATGGGTACAATCCCCAGAGTGGTTCTGCATGTGATTAACCAAACTGCTTTTGAATTTGAAACTTTTTTGACAGTCTGGGCATTGATGAGGTCTTTCAACAGAGTGAGTCGCCATGTGCCTAACTAAATTTCCTCGTTGAGTAAAGCTCTTCTGACAGATAGTACAAACATATTCCTTTCCTGCAGTGTGGGTTTTCATGTGCACATCGAAATTTGATTTTTCTCTGAAGTTCTTTTGACAGACAGAGCAATGATAATTTTCTTCGCATCCGTGAACTCGTATGTGCTCACTGAAAAGCCATTTGGGAATGCTTTCCAGACAGATGGCGCAACAGTAGGTTTCTTCCCTCATACACTGCCCAATGGCGCTTTCCACCGGTGCCTGTGAATCACAGGAGGCGCCTTCTGCTGCGTGTTCTTGACCTGCGGACATAATTCTATGTATTAGAAAACACACAAGGAGTCATTTTGAGAATGCATACATTTGTCATTTTCAGTAATTGCTAGGGTGCCATTAATTTATTGATTGGTGGCATCAATGAAGTCTAATAGCGTTATAATAGTTTAGATTTTCAACTGGTTTTAATGGAAGTGAATACTGAAAACATTACTGAGATCATGGGCGCCCAGAGAAAAGCAGTATTGTCCGATTTTCTTTAGAATGGGGTGATTTGACAGCTAGTGCTGGCAAAACAACTGACGATTCTGTGGTCGTTGTGTCCTTGAACTTATTAGACTCTCCTTCATCCATTCGTTCGTTTGCAGTTGGCTAACTTGTAAATAGTTACAACGCTCCCTGGCTGTGATGTCCTCGTCCGACGAAAATAGAGTGCGCCACGAGAAATAATTGAATTTAGGAAGTGCAGAGCTTTGTGCTCTTCTGTAAATTTTTTTCTTTTTATAAAAATTACATTGAATTTAGTTTTTATGTGACTAGTATTATGTTTTTTTTAAAATCGAGTCTTGAATGTGAGATGCGTACTCGTGACGGTGCACGTGTTTACTTCTCTGAAGTACACGTGATGTTCACTTGTTTTGCGAACTGTCACTTTATCCCATTCTTAAGAAAATCGTTCTATAGCCTGGGGCAGTTGATCCACAGGGGCCCCTCATTTCAAACAAACTTTCCCTCCTCCCACAACTCATAAAAAAATAATTCATTTGTCCATGCATCAGAAATAACTTATAGCATTAAATTTGGATTAGAGATGAATATATTTTTGTTATTTCTTTCGAATGAAAAAACATTTGGGGCCCCAATTCAGTCAGGGCAAGTTGCTCCCCCTTCTGGTCTCCCCTGAATGAGATCTATATTCAGGTGTTTCATACTGTAAACAGTTGGAACATAAACACAGTCTTATATTTACATTAAGTGAACCACTATATTGTAAGCTGTTATACTGGGAGCTGGCAGGTGCTTCAAGGTATGAAGGGAAATGTAGGCTCGTATAGACGGTCTGCAGGAAAAATAGCTGTAACGAGCTGAAAAAAATACAGAAAGGGATAAATGACAATGTCATCTCCATGCTGAGATCATTTACTCAACAATTTCAGTTCGAGTCCCGCCTCAGACATGGCTGTATTGTGTCTCTGTATGTTTGTGTGTCTATTTCATCATTCATCATCATCATCATCATCATCATCATCATAATTTCATCCCATCCCCAGAGATATAAAAATGGAATCAGCATTTGCTGCACATACCCTGATAATGTCTGAGCCCCGGCGGTATGCACATACCGTGTGGCCACGTGATAGCCTTTTTGCAAAACAACAACAACAACAACAACAATAATAATAATAATAATAATAATAATAATAATAATAATAATAATAAAATGTCTTCCTTTCTGGCAAACCTCAGGATGTAAGCCCTGCCCATCCGCCTGTCAATCTGCCAAATTGCATATTATACATACTAAACGTACTGATGGTGACAGCTCTTCACTTTACTGAAAAGCAGACAATAAATATTGCTGAATAATTTTGTATACTGTGTTCTATCCTTAAAATAAGTTTAAAGAAAAAATAAAGGGGTTTTTAAGGAATTTATGTTTTAATTTTTTGGAAAGATTGCCATGATTTCCGCCAAAAGAAAGAATTACTCAATTTTTTTCAGAGATGAAGATTGATCAGATTGAAGTCAGAAAGAAGTTTTTGACTTCAATATTGGATGTGTATGTCAAGCTTGAAAAATGTTTGAACTCTAACGATGTTAAAAAAAATTTAGAGGCTTTAATAAAAACCAGAACAATATATCTAAAAACGCACTTTCCTCTATTTGAGCAAAAAAATAAAAGCAACAAATTTCAGTAGCTTTTTAGAAAAATTTTGAAAATGTCACAGAGGTTTTGTGTTCAGTAGGTCTTCCCCTCAAAATTAAAATATCTTAATGGTCTCTGGAACAGCACAACTAGATCTTACTCCTATTCTACTACAAACTAATCAAGGTTGTACTACTGTTTACCATGTAGTAGTGTCTCATCTGACCAAGTTTACCCCATAGTATCATCTAATCTGACGGACTTATGAGAGTCACTTCCATCCATACAGGCATTCCAATTTTCAGATACAAAATTGTGAATATCTCCTCGCGACTTGCATCACCTCGCGACTTGCATCAATCTGAAACAACTCTAACAGAGAACTGGTAGACCTTAAACCCAATGTCTGTGTGAAGTTACAGCTCAAAAGAACATCAAATGCAAATTTTAGGGCTGAAAATTCAAAATTGTATTGTTCAGGTGATGTCAATCCTTTTCCTCCCTATTGTAAAGGTAAATTAAGTATTGTGCCAATATATAAGAAATGAGCACATGTGACTGTAACTACAAGTCTTTTACTATTATAAGTGCAATGAAACCTTACATTAAAACCAAAGTTTCAGCAAAAATTGGCCATTAATTGAGGTGACTGCTTAATACAGGGTTAAGTTGCTTAATACAGGGATAAGCCGTTTTTTAGCTCATTGTGCTAATTGCAATAAAGCAGTATTATTTTTAACATTTTTAATTACAGCAAAGGACAAGATATATGAATAATTTGCTTCCTTTCTGCTTAACAGAAACCTTGACTTGTCACTCATTGTCTTAATCAAGTAACTCACTTTTTGTTCTAGCCCAATCAAACAAGCAAACTAGACTAGAAGATGCAATTCATAGTAGAAACTTTACAGGAGGGCCAACTGATGAAGGAGCTAACAAATGACCTTTGTATCTGATTTGCAAATGCGGGATACAGTTCCATGAGTTCTTAACAGATTTCCAAAGAAGAGAAGTGCGAGTTAGCAAACCATAAGAATGCTGTGAAATGGGAAAAACTAATGTGTTGACGTTTCAAAGATTTATAAAAATCAACTGATGTTACCTGAAACAGAAAATAACCACCCTGCAAGGCTGACTTTGGATGTCATTATCTGAAGTAATTCTACAATGTGTCCTGTTGAAAGAAGATATTTAATCAACAGTTAACTCCACCCCTTTTCCGTCAAGTGTCAATCTACAAAATGTGTCTGGCTGCTGGCAGCTAAAGCAGGTGACGATTGAAAAGAAGGAATATTTACATGCCTCAAGGAAAAATTAATCGGTTCCACAAAAAAGTGGCCGTTAATAGAAGTGACTGCTTAATCAAGGGGTCTGTTTAATGATATTTTACTGTAAAACATGTGCACGAGGTATAGTCAATAAATCCAGGTCTCACTTGTACAAGTGGGATTTAGAATTACTATTTCACAAATATACATATTAACCAACTCAAATAAATCTGTAGAATAAACAGGAAAAAAAAAAAGAAAGAATGAAAGGTGTTGAACTTTTACAACAACAGTTTCTTAACATAATTAAATAAATATGGTTTCTGACTAAACAGAATATTTGAGAAAGTTATTTACTATATATAACTGTTTTATGGCATTGAATTGCTTGTTTTCTCATCTATTTCTGTCTACAAGGTTTTACAAAAATATTTTACAACAATAATTATTCACGTTTTTACTGTCAGGGACCAACAGAATGAGGTTTTTCTGTCAAAATCACCCTTTTTGGTGCAGCATTTTAATTCTTTTTCTATATTACATGAATAGTATGAGTGAAAGTAAAAAATACATTAACTAAGTAAACAAACTATTCTTAAAAACACTATTACCACTGCCTCAGAATTCAAAAATAGTGACATCTTTTCTTATGATGTTTGTAATAAAAATTTATAATTTCTTTCATGGCAGAAATGCTTGAACTGTTTCCAAACACTTATGCTGTTTGTCATTTTCACTATTTTATGGCATTGAATTGCTTATTTTCTCATCTATTTCTGTCTGTGAGGTTTTCAAAATAAAAATATTTTATTTTGATACAATTATGGTGTTTTCAGAGATCAATATGAATAATAGAGAGTAACCACATTTGACCACTGTTAGAAAACATGTGCACATGGCTGGAATTACTTTGACTGATAAAAATTTATAATGTTAGTTGACAGGATTGGTATGAAGTTTGAATAATTTTTTTTCTTACCATTGGACACTCAGTACACGAGTAAAATAGTATATAAAATTCAGTTACAGTACAAGTAGCTATTGCAGTTATGAACATGTAAACAAGAGCACCAATGACTTATTTCGGTGCAAATGAGACACAATCCAAATAGAAAGTGATACTAATGGCATTTCAACAGCATATACCTTCTTGAAATAATTGTAAGAATTATGTAATGCAATATTGGGACATCTATTCTATGAACACTTAACAAATCTCTTGAGGGGAAAAAAAAAAAAAAAAAAAAAAGAAAAAAGAAAAAGAAAAAGAAAGAAAAGAAAAGAAAAGAAAAGAAAAAAAAAAAAAGAAAAAGATTTGAACAAGAGGCCCTCATTTACACACATATCTGTATCTATAATCTATATCTCTCTCCCCCCTCCCCTTGTGTGTGTGAAAAAGACAGTGCTTTCCAACACCTAACAAAATGAACAGAAGTAAAATAATAATTTAGATCATAAATGCATACTTGTTTCTTAAATTTTAACATCATAGAAATCTTGCTCAATTTATTCATTTTTGCTCCATAAATTTGTTTGAAAATGAAATCAAATTATAATTTCTATGTAATTACCTATTTCTCTGGTGTTACCGACAAACCAACTTTTGTCCTATGTTTACGAATTAGGCTTTTTGAAGAGATTTGAAACATACTGGTTTATCCATATTTGTTCATAATTCTGGGTACGGTATATATTTTTAAATATTAAAAGAATTGAAAACAGTGCTTTGTTACCCCTTTGGGAAAATGATCAATTTTAACAAAAGGATTATGGCAACTACACAAATGGCCTTTTTACTCCGAGAATTTATTAAACCTCATTCTATGGATATTATTGAAACTAGAAAGTCCTTTGACCAGTTTATTTATGCAACTTGACATTAATTAATATATTATTTTTAATATTTTTATTGAACTTTTTGTCCACATTTTACTCCATAATTGGAATATTTTTTTATTCCAAATGTACATACATTAGGATTGTTACAAGAAATCCATCACTTCACAGACACCTATACTTAAAAAGTTGTGATTTGGTGTAAAAATTAGATTTTCAAAATTTCAACTTCAACTTCTTCAGATATGCGACTCTATCAGCTAGTTTAAAAAAATTGCCAGTTTCATAAAAAAATATGTTTTTAGCAACATAATTACAAGGGTTTATGTAGAAATGTGTTTTTTTTTGTTTTGTTTTTTTGTTTTAATAGACAATGTTTCTACTTTCAATTGCCATCCTCATAACAAATGGTAGGATCTATACAAAAAAGGCAGATATATTGAATTTTCTTGGATTTGGTGGAAATTCAAGTTACTGTTTCTAAACATTATCACTAGTAAAAATATTTTATAAATCCCAAATACACTCTGTTTCTTCAAAATAAATAAGAACAATTTTTTAAAGTAGTCAATTTTGTGTTCCTCATCTGTGTAGGTAGGACAGCATTGCTGACATTCTAATGCTTAAACCTTTGATACAAAAAATAAGACTTCATGTTTAAATTGAGAATTGCCAGAAAGTTTCTCGTAATATGGAGTAATATATAATTCACTTTGTGCCATGAATCCCTAAAAATTTTCTGAAGAATCACTATTTTGTTTTCACGCACCTGGTGATTCGGAAATTTCTTCTTCATTTACAAATGCATCACAAGAATCAGACGGGAACTGCAACAAGATAAAACATTAATGAAACTTTTGAGAAATCAACAAGGGAATTAAGGAGGCAGCATGAATTGAATATTTGTTTTGAGAAAAAGAGGTTTGAAACGTTTTCCTACCTATAATTATTATAGTATACAATATTATATATTCAAGCCTCCATTAAATATTTTAGAAATGAAGAATTTGAAATGATATACTGCATATAGTTGATTTGCCAAATTAAGAAAGAAATATGTTTTATTAATATTAAAACTTTATGTCCCTTTTAGGGAGATAATAGTCAACAATAGTTCCTACACACCCTTTAACTTTGATAGATAATCTTCTTTTATGGTAATCACAAATATATTGTTACTTTATCACTTAAACTGTCATTTGAATCTGATTTAATAATCATATTAGAAGATAGAATGGTTAGAAATGCGAACACTTCAATAACACTGGTCTGTGTCATTTTTGTATGTTGTGTCACATGTCTGTAATTTTATTTTGTTTGTTTCTTTATACATTTGCTGATTTCAAATCTGCAATCGATATTTCTGCATCAACTCCTGTTTTTTCTCTACAAGCCAATATACATTTTTGACATTTGTAGTCATTATTTGATATTAATGCTAACAAGATATATTTAGTAATATTAAACAATTGTTGTAATTACTTGAGCATAGTACGTGTTAAAGGTAACTAAATTTCACCAATTAACATGAATAGATATGTAAAAATGGCCCCAATATGTTTCGCTACTTGTGAGGTAAAGTGCAGTTGCCCGGGCAAAGATCAAACACAATGGGTACAGCATTTGTGAAGGCCATCTATTACGTTTATTCAGGCAAGACCTTTTCTCCTCAGCTATATTGTTGAACGTATGTTAAGTAGGCTTAGATGGAGCAAGGGAATTATAAAGGCAATTACACTTTGGTATAGCTATGGTGTGAAGGGAAGGAAAGGCCATTTTATATTTTGCTACTTTTGCATGACAAATGTCATGACCTGCCTCCCTTCAAACTTTAAATAAGCTCACACCCATAACTGGTTTCAAATATACTTTCAGAGCATCAAGAGACTGGTCATGAGTTTTTACAGCCTTTATTAGCAAACTCAGGATTTTTGTGTAATTATATTCGTCTCAATTTTTTAAATTGTGATCTTGGAGAATCAGCAAGAAGCAATCCTAACACAACAGCCAATTTTTTGGTTGCATATTTTTACACATTTGGTACTGTATTACATATTTTGCTTATATTTTACATGTTTTGCAAAATATTTCAGTATTACACCAATTTTATTGTAATTTATTTCACAAAAACATTTAAGAAATTTTCTAAAATAAAAAAAAAAAATCAGCATTATTTTTCTTATGTACATTCAAAATTAGCTGCTGAAGAAATGTGCCTCACACAAAAACACGGTCTGAGGTCTGTACTGCATATATGTTGTGACAAGTGCGCATAAGCACTGTGAATATTATCTTTAAGTGTTGAAAGTATAATTGAGGACATGCTTCTCAATGCCTAATCCCAATTTACACAAGGTATTGTTTGTCAGTAATTGAGAACTCACATTTGAACAATGGCTCACTGTTCTCAAAGATGAAAATGTACTAAAAAAAAACTTAATCCACCGAACAGGCAATATTTAGTTTTAAAATTAGTTTAATAAATATTTGATTAATGTAATTTCAAATTGTGTAAAAATGTATTCGGTTTGTAAATGTTCTATTAATTAGAGCATATTTCAATATTACACATTATATTACTTTTTAAATTTTTGTTACATATTACATTAACATATTTTGTCTTTCATACCACACATTCTTCAAATCTCTAATAGAGCTACAGTGAAAAAGCAAATAAGATTTCTTCTTCTGAGTAGTAGTAGTCATTCACATCATAAGAGTATAAGATGACATTCGAAAGTAACAGTTTCTCTTTATTGTAAGACTAGCGGAACTGTGCGAAAATTTCACACTTTTGTGCACGAGAAAGGATACTGAAATACTCCATAAATTCAATACTTTTAGACCTACATTTCATTCATGAATAATTACAAATTTTAAATGAAATATTTTGAGTACTTAGGACCAGCTTTAATACAGAAACTGTTTTTTTGTATGTTGTAGCACGCCATAATGAATTAACATCAGGGGCACCCCAACAAGGGGAACACTGGGCTTCTTCTCAATAGTGTAACGAAATGAGTACATGCCCACCCACAAAACTTTTATCTTAGGCCCCTTTATACAAGTGTACAGCAAACCCAAGTAATAATAGTATATCAAATAAAGAAAATATCCTTTAACACATCAGAATTCATCAATCAATGAACAACCAATAGTGGAAACATCTGCCTTTATTATTTAATTTTACAAAATTGAAACTGTTATAAAACCTAAATTAATCGTTTACCTTTATTGATTTAGAAAAAGTTTACAAAAGCTACAAAAGTGGAAAAAATTGTTCTTCTGGAAGAAGCTGTTTCTAATCTTTTATTGTATCAACTATTGAAAGTAGCAATTAGTAATTAATATTTCTTACAATTGCAAAACGTTCACCCCAAAAAGGCCCCTTTTGACCTGGGTCCGGCTGCATGACCTGGGCCGGGCCTGAACATTACACCATTGCTTCTTCCCCCTCCCGCATGGTTGAGAAATGCAATGGAAACTGGTCTTGTGATTTCAACTGCAAAATGACCGCAGTCCTTAATGAGTTAGAAAGAAGGTCTGTCTCCAGTATTTCTTTGATTTGTGAAATTATTTTTTAAGAGAAAACGTAATTTTCATAAAAACTAATATCGTACACATGCAAAAATTATTACAATTATTAACTATATGCTATTCAAAACATAAATGCATATATGGAGTAAGCTTTCTTTAAAACACTAAGCTTGGAAAATATGCCTAAAATGTCTCATTTTGAATATTATGGTAGCTTTCAAATGCATAATTTTTTAGCTATGCGCAAAATAGAGTGGTGCAGTATGTTGCGAGTCACATCTGCATACTACATTTTAGAAAATAATTACTAAATACGGATGATGTGTGACTAAATTTCAGTCATTCTATCTCGTACAAATATCTATTTTAAAATGATTCCAACTTTCTTAAATGGCTCACTACTTTGGCTAGAAAAGGTCTCTCCAATAGAAATAAAGTGTAGGATATATCAGGTTTACCCTACTTCTCAAAACATATTTGAAATAATAATTTGAATAAACCACAAATCAACTGATTTTTTCTCTGAACACAAACAAGAAGTAAAGAACACAAAACATTTTAATTCTCTTTTGCACTAAGCCTTCCGGTCTTCATCAATACAAAATTATCTATCAAAACTTGTTCTGGTTTCACCTACTGGACTCAATGTACTGGAAACACACTACATTGACATTTCAAATACTCACCTCAACTTCCTCCACCTCCTCCTCCTCATCTTTAGGTTCCTCCTTGCACATAAGAAACACTGCAACTGGAGGAGCTAATTCTTCCTGCAAATAGAAAGTTGCCATCATCATCTCAAATATTAACTTTCATTGATGGTTTCCCCAGGATGTATTTAATTTCTCACATGAAACTGAAGTCCTCTAAATTTCAAGAACACTGGACGGTAAGCGAGTTGACCAACTTACCTCATCATCATCTTCCTGCTTAACCACACATTTTAGGGGAATGGGATCATCAAGGCCCTGGAAATTACAACAGTGATTATTACACATCTACTTCATTACTATCACATATGAATACTTAAATGAAAAGAAAAGGGATAATTAGATTTAGAAAATAAAACTATTATTTCTAGTCATCGAATTTTGATAAGTAGAATTTTTTTAATATTATCTAAAGAGATCCCAGACATAATAACATGTTTTACAAAGAATGATTGAGTAAACTAAACATTCCACCTTAATCTGCTGGAAGGCAACACACAAATGTTTCTGAAACTTTGAAAGTTCTCAATGGACACTACGACTGCCCTGATCTAACCAACTTCTACACTAGACCCACCAATTCAAACTTGAGAGCACACAATATGAAATTGAAGAAAGCTATGTTCAGGCACATTAACCACAAGAACATCCTTGCTAACAAGTAGTGGATCTTTGGAACTGCTTCCCACAAAAATTAATCTCACCCACCAGAGTACAACAGTTAAAATCACTTTATAACAGACTTGGTATGATATTATCGTTATATTGTCATTGTGTTGAAATTGTGTCACAGAAGCGAGATATCATTATGCTAATTCTAATCTCTTACAATCTACTTTTACATGCATGTCAAGGCATGATCAGTTTTGCTGCCGCCTATGTATGTATCTACAAATAAACAGATTTTCCACAAGAAACTCTTGCATGCTCACAAACAAGCACTCACTAACGGGATGAAATATTCAAGTATCTAGTGCCACAATCACTTTATTTACTCACTGTCCATTTTTAAAATTAATGCTTTCCTTTCCTGTAGTCAATTTTTTAATGAATAATTTAAAGAAATTTTCTATGTGTTTCCATAAATATTTATGATGTAATTAATGGTGTTAGCCAAATCAGCAATAACAACAGAAGTCAGATTCTACATCAAAGTACCTTGCGGCTCAACTAGAATGATGTGCTCTGATAAAGGACATTCAGAAAACAGCAGACATCAATGCGTGATGTTTCTTGCAGTAGAGAAAAATGATCATCGGACTGTGCATTTTTGCCATCATATCCATAATTACATGTAGCAATAGCGTAACTCAAGCTGACGGTAGTATAGACATAACTAGATAGCTGTCACTACAATTTTCACAAACTGTCAAGGATTCAAGTAGGGGCAGATTTTAATGAAATGCTGTTTTCTTTCTTTTCTCTTTATAACAATGCCTGTTAGTATAGATATTCATTTTATGTCATGAGAAAAGGAAATTGCTCATTTTTATGTGTCATTTTTTGCATTTTATGTCAATTTCTACTAATAAGTCATTTTTTTAACCTTCTTCTGTTGTTTTTAAAGCAGTTTTTGCTCATTTCATTTACTTTAATGACACTTGTTTCAAATAATATTTACAAGATGTAACAAATGTTCCCCACAGAATTCCTGGTGGACTATTCAATCTCTTCACTCAAAAATTGTAAAAACAGCCATTGTATGTAATCTTAGCTTCTGTAACACTTATCAGCCATTGTTGGTTTGGCCAATTTTGCAATAAAAAAAGACAGTTCAAATCAAAAGTTTTCAAGTGAAACTAAAATGTCAAGGGTCGGAATGTTGCTCATGTTATTGCTGGGACTCTTTAACTGGATGCACCATTCAAGATATTCCATTAACAACAGACTTTGTGGAAAATTATAGAAGCTTTACTTATACTTTTAATATTGAATTATAATTTTTCTATGTTAAATTGATCTACCTTCTAAGACTTTTGATTGGTTGGATATTAGGATGTGAATGAACTTGAATATTTTCCCTAATATATGCAATAAAGTTCATTAGAAATTAATTTATTAAACTTAACAACAATACAATAAAATTAATAAAACATAATTTAATCCAAAATCAGTGTAATTTAATCATATGGTTTCGATCAAATTTATTATGTAATTTTTCTTTGCGTTTAGGGAATTTTCAAAATATTTTGGGTGGTTTTAGGTCATCAAAATTCCACAAAATTTAGGTCATCAATCCACACCCATGTAATCAGTCAGTAACAGTTGGATAATATGTTCAAAATGTATGGAAGGCAGTATAGATAAATAACCAACTACAAAAACTGAGTAGACCAAAAAATCACACATTTAAACAATATATACAACACCATAAAATACATGCAACTAGTCAATCACCATATTCCAGTTTTTTATTTAATTTGATTGAATAGTAATACCTAATATAATTTTTCAACATTTAATTTTATTAATAAATACGCTAATATTCTTTTAGCATTTTAATTACAATTCTTACTATTAATTCAATAACTTTTCCAGGAGTTTTAGTAAAATTCCCAGACTTTCTCCATGTCATAATTGTGAATCAGAGCCCTGATAAGGCTCTGGTATCAGTTCAGACACCTCATCTAAATTAACTCATAAAACTTCATAAACCTGATCAACAAAGTCAAGTCATGACGATTAGTTTTCAGATGTTGGAAAACCGTTTTTCTTTTTACCTCCTGTGTTTCCTCTCCCTCTTCTTGCTCCTCGTCTGAATCTGTAGTTGGTTCCTTTTTCACTTGCATCTCCTCTAGCAGTCCATCTGCATTAACCTCATCTCGTGGCTCCTCTTTCTCTGCTACCATCTCTTGTGGATCATTCTCCTCTGCCTTTTCTTCTTCTGGAAACTCCTCCTTTATCTCCGGTATTTCATCCATGGCAGTGTTTATCTCCTCCTGAACAAAATACTCACACCCATCAGGTAAGCACCAAATAAAAATATTTATGAATCTCATTGTAAACAAGGACTAAACTTGAATTGAAATTTACAGTATTAACATAAAAAAATTTCAATTACAATTAGCAGACATTTTAAAACCATTTTAGACTAAAACCAATATTTTCATAAAACATAATAATTATGTTAAAAGACAATTTTTCCTTTCGTATCACTAACAATTCTCAACATGGCTGAAATGCTGAAGATGTAACATTATGCAAGGCAATTGAAGTCAAGCCTTCATTTTAAAATAATACTGAAGATGTAACAAGCCAACTGTTTTGTCAATGATACTCATCTTTTTGTAACTAAAATTAAAACATTCTGAAATACCCCATTCAGTGTTTGCTTAATTTTGGATAAGGTGTTAAGGGTTGAAGAAATAGACCTCGAATGTTTTCTTCTTTTCTGTGGACAAGCATTTAAAATTTTCATGATTTTACTGTTTTGCATAGCAAAATGAAATCTTTTTGAATAAATACAATTGCAAAACATATGTGAATGAGACATACTGCAAATCCACTGTAGTGCATTTGTTATTACTTTATTACTAGATGGACCTACGCAAACATTCTGCACTTTGTAACTCATTGTTTTAAATGTGATAAGAGCTTCAAACTGTATCTGAACTTCAGGCCAAAACCAGAAATATGCATTGCAGCATTGGGTGCTCTTTATGACAGGACTATTAACATGCCATTTTAATTTTACACAGATATCTAGTTCTTGCTTGTTTTCGACCACCCTGCTACAGAGGAGTTGCCGAAACAGCTACACCTTCATTCCACCTGACCCTCATGTGGTTCCAGATACGCTCCCCAATGTATTCTCCTTGTAAGTTCTCCACATGTTCTCTGAATGTTCATAATGTTCTCTCACATTCACAACGTGTGATTTCACATGCTTACCACATATTTCTGGCTGTACTCCTGCGTTTCCTACATATTCACCCAAATCTTTCTCACTTATTCACTGCATGTTACTGTTGCACTTATTAATCTGGAAATTAAAAAAATTGTTGTTTTTTTTATAACAAAATACTTTTATGAATGTTATGGTGGTGTGTAGTGCAATACCTCCTTTGGTAGATGAAAGGAAAAGGTCTGATTAGTTGGAGTATCAGGAAGAACAAAAACCCCAAAAAATGCAATAGACGAGTCCCAAATATTTTAGGATTTCAGAAATTGTATGTTGCTTTCCTTACTAAACAACAACTGTTTATCTAGCTGGTCAGTAGCTGCCATAAACTTGCACTAATGATAGTGGGACTGACGTCTAAAAAAAAAACTTTTTTTCATAATTATCTTATATAATGAATCCTTGTTTTTATTTCTCAAATGATCACTAAGGCTAATGGTCTCTTCCATTTTCATAATTTTACTAATTTGCTTTATAATGCTTTGTTCACGGTGCAAAATAAATTCCTGTTTCAAAATCATTCTACTAGAATTTTAAATACAGCACACATTTTAATATACAATATAAAAGGCCAAGTATTCTTTTTAAACATTCATATATTTTCTAGTTTATTTGCTAATGTGTAGACTAGTAGAAAATATGTAATAATTACTGTTTGGAAAATACGTAAACAAAAAACTTCTTTGGCCAACTGCATTTAAGTTTTTTTTGAAGAGTTCCTTTTATCTTTAGCAGAAATGAGAGAAATGGTACAAATGTGGAAACTCAATGATGATTAGCAGAGAATCACTGCACAAACAGCAAAATTGGAGGACAAATTAGTTTCCTTGGGTTTGATGTGCCATTTATTTAAAATGGCACATCAAACATACAAGGTAGCTTTGGAAGAAAGTAATTACATCGTCGTATTGCAGATTGGATCTCATAATTCAGTAATAATGATTGTAAAAGACACATCAGGAGGCCAATTCCTTAACAAATGGATTCTTTGAAAGCTGACAATTGGTCAACGTGAAAAAAGCAGTTTGAGAAGTATCGCAATGTGTCCTGATTTACAAAATATAATAAAGGTGGGGGGAAACACATACACATACCTAATTTATTATGTGGAAGTTTGTGCAGATGGGACATAAATAGCTTTGCATCTTAAAGAAGAGGATGATAACAGATATATTCAGGTAATATGTGCCTTTGATAATTATTTTCTCTTAAGGAATAATGTGATATAGAGAAAAAAAATAATTAATTTGTATAGTTAAAGGGATGACAAATCTATGCAAGAGTTTATTACATCAGTTTATGCTACAGACAAGAATTAAAATTTCAATATACACGATGATCTGTAAAAATTTATTTGATTCGTTATTATATTCTCTGTCATTGGAATTAAGAATAAAAAAATCTGAGCAAATGCAACTTTTTTGTGACCTGACTGGACAAATAATTGTAAACAATTTAAATGTGTGAAAATCATCTTAATGATAATTTTCAAAATTCATGCCAAATTGAGACGAGATAATACTTATGATTAAAAAATAATAATTAGAAAAACTATGAAATTTATCCACAGTGAACTGTGCATGTGTAGTTTTCAACATTCAGTTGATTAGGGCCCAGCAGAATGCGTTATACACTTTCAAAAATTCTCAATGACTATCAGATGCAGATCATGTTATATCTCGTAAGAGATTTTCATTTACTTAGAGATAAAAATGCTTACTTAAGTGTAGTTGTGTCTTAATGGTGTACTTATATTGGAAACAGCCAAGTTTCTATCGACTCTTGCCCGTGGAAGCCTATGCCTACATGAACTTGTATTGTTCAGTTATGTTACAAATACAAATAGCATATCTAACATTTACTAACATCTTTCACTCATTTCCTGCTTCACAAAAGTATCTATTGAGTGTGGCACAATTACATCCTTGGATCTTTTAAGACTTCCCTTCCTTCACCAGCCTCACATTCTTACTGAGGATAATTGACTGACATTATGAATTCTTTTATTTCTTAGTTTCAAACTACAGAAACCAGATAACTGAAGAAACAAGAATTAATTCATACTAATAGTTCTCTTTATAATAGTATTTTTGTACAGAAATAATTACAAAACCAAAAATTAATTTGTACATTCTTGTTTAATTTTAGCGTAAAGAACATGTATATCCAATAATGTTTACATGCTGACTACGATTACATGTGTTATAAAAATGGATTGCTATTCACCAGTGGCATAACTATTGCCGGGCCAGCGGGGGAAATTACCCACTCACCCCCCCTCCCACCACATAAGGAGCCGTCAAAAGCAATTTTTTCTTTTTGTCTAACTGAACACAATTTAATAGCCCCTTATGAAAGCAATTTATTACCATAATTTGACTAGTGTAAAGTTTGAATTATGTATTTTATGATAAGGATGCACAGATGCTTTCAAAATTTGTAATTTGTATTTTTTCTTTCTTTCTGGGTTTCATCATATATAATTAGAATCATTTCATTAAAACATAAAGGAAGGCTGAAGTCAAAGGATTCAAGTGTAATATAAGATGATCTGTGCTTGGGGCCCTTTCTAGAAATATTGACATACTTATTAAAAGCGAAACCTGGGCGAAGTTGTAGATAAATTTGTCAAAGCAAAAGTCCTCAAGACTTGATTCAGAATTTTGTGATTAATTATGATTAATAAAGTTTCCTTCAATTAGATTTCAGAACACTTTTTTAAATTGGACCAAACTTTTTAATCCATTTAGTTTTTGAACCAGGGCCTTGGATGGGCTAGTTACACCACTGCTTTTCATAATGTCCCATTACAAAACTGAATTAATAATAAAAGTAATAACCTCTCCATTAATTATATCACTTGTGGATTCAGATGTTGTATACTTGCAAATAATATATCCATGTCTTCTCTTATTTGTTCTATATCAAAATCTTTTCATTTTTACTCATGTCTTTACTGGCACATCAGTTCACAGCTTCAGTGACAGAACAAACCTTGGATTCAATAACCATTTTCAGCCAAAAAAAAATTATAATTTTTTATATTTATATGATTACATACTAGTGCAGAGTTTACAGTGCTTAGTTCAAGAGAAAACCACATCAATTAACCAAAACGGAATGCTGTCTCAAACTGAACCCTGCCTTCAAAGTGTGATCTGTCATTCCAACTATTCAATTCATAAAATACACTATATTCAAATTTGAAATCGTTTAGACTGAATCACAAAAGGGTGAAGAAACATTAAAAATATTTACCAAAGCGAGAATGTCACAAATAAACTCGTGTTAAGGAATATTTTCTTAAGAAATAGATTACGTATTCCATCACAGAGCAATAAAAATGTTTTCATTTCTGGTGTTTTTCATATGGTGTAAAGTAGGTCTTACATCATGATTTCCCAAACTGAAGGAATCGACTCCCCCACCCCCCAGAATTAGAAGAACGATAAAGTTGTCCTGTGAACGAGTGAACGACACGGCACGTGCTCATTACCTCGATCCGTGGAATAAGCATAAAGGAGAGATACAATTTGAGTGCGCGTGAACCTACTGCGCAGGTTTCAACATGCGGTGGCCGCAAGTCACTTGAATTTGGGACACTGTTGTTTTGCGTTGTATTGTGTGTACCTTTGCGTGCTGTTTGTTATTTCTGGTGTTATAGCGTAATTATTTGGGGGCGTTGTGGAGATTTGCTTTCTACAAACGATCCATACGTGTTTGAGCTGTGTTAAGTACCACGGTTCAATATTGTTGTTGTTTTGGCTGCAAAGTGCATTGAACTGCGTTCTGAACTGTGCATTGAGGTGCCAATTGACCATATGTACTTGCCATCAGTAGACAATCTTGAAACTAGATTGTCTCCCTACATTGTGGACATTGTAACGTATATTGGAGGATTTGTAGTAAATAAAGTTGGAAATGTCACTTGCTTGTCTTGACTGTAAGATTTGCCGGACTGATAGTGATGAAGGACCATATTCCTTCATTCAGAGGCAGGATGATCATAGGCTGAAATACCCTTCTGCAGATGTGAAAATCTGCAAAAGAGCAGAAGTAGAAGTACGAATACTTCAAGGGAGAGGTGACATTTTTAAATGGGCAGCTTACACTATAATTATAAATAGATGTTTGAGAAAATTTGTAAATAATTCCGTTTTTTTGTAATTTAACTTATATTATTGGTCAAGAGGCCATGCTGAATCATAGGATGTATTTGATTGAGGCAATATTATTTAAATATACTGAAAATAGGTTAAAACATATAGGAAGAGAAAAACTCAAATTTACCAGAAAAATAGAATTAGATCAGTTAATAATAAAATGATTTTATTTAGAGCGCATTAATGTGTGTGTATTTATTGGTGTTAAGAGTATATATTATGTATTTACTGGTGTAAGTTATGTTTGTAGTGTTAGTAGTATGGTAGTGTTTACAGTTTGTATCATTGTAAGTATTTGATATTTATTAGTAAATTCTTTGAAAATTATGTATTTCAGCTTCCGAGTCAAAGACCCCCATTTCGATCAGGTTTTTGGCCAGTTTCCTTGATCCATTGAGCAAATGCTGAGATGGACCCTTGTTTTGCTTCTGGACGTAAATGCAGCTTTACTATGCGCACGTTTTGTTGAGCACTCCTTTTGCTTGTAGTGGTAGGAGTAAAACCAATGTTATGTTACTGTTTTGTTAGTAATACCAAAAAATATAATAAAACCTGCAGTTAGTTTATCGATACAAATAAGTTTTGTATAACTTTGAAGGGAAAATTTCTATAGTTGAAATGTTGGAACGAGATTTTTGAGCTCAAGAAAATGTGCACAGATGATACTTCTCCGTATGTCACATACTATTTGTGACATACACATACATACCATACACATTACTTACTAGGCTGTCCGGGTGACGCCGCGTCCATGGCGAAGGTGCCAAATGAAATTGGCACCTTCGCCATGGACGCGGCGTCACCCGGACAGCCTAGTAAGTACTGACTCCGGCCGCGGAAGCCTACGCTCTCACATACCATACACATACTGGTTTTGATTAAATAAATCAAAATATGTATCAAAATAAAAGTTTGTTTTTCCCCCTCTACAAATCCTTGAAATATTTTGATAACTTGCTGTTATATGTCTGATGTGGATTATCAATAGCAGAATGTCTAGCATTAAGTAATAACAGAAACTTGGATTAATGGCTCCCATGGAGTTAATTTATTTTACAAATATTTTTTATTTATTTTCCTATGTAATAGAACTTGTAAAACAGGTGTAGTGGGGTACGCGGTTGAGAGTGGTAAGTTGGACAAAAATCGGAATTTTCATGTACTTAATTAAATAGAGCAGAATAACTTAAAGTAACTTTTCCGCTATAAGCAGCATTCTTAGGGCTGTGTAATAAATGAGAAAATAACGCTAGAGTGAAGCATGTTAGATACGTATTAAAAGAAATCGTTTAGTACGAGACGGGATCATGTAGCAGATGCCTGCTAGCTGTCCCAAAGTCACGTGACTCGGGCGCGAGAGATGACCCGGCCGGGCCTTTGCGCACTCTAGTATATCTCTACTCTATAGGAATAAGGCATGAAGTAAGAAAGAGAAAACACTGGAGTGGGAGGCCTGGTGGGGATATGTACAGAAAACGTCGATAGCTAATTGGACACACCTTCAGCGACATCACTCAATGAATGTAGGTACTTAGAATTAGAACGCAGGAACTCGATCACGTTTGTTGTTGCTGTTGAGATGGCTCCTTGTTTCGCTTCTGGACAGTAATGTAACTTCGCTTGCTCCCAGAACATCACATTGACTCGTCATACACGATTATAATTATATATGTGACTCAATAAATAATTATATTATTATTATTATTTTAATTTCTGGAATTTGCGATCAATAGAGACGTCCAGAATGGCGTTACAACGTTTGGTGGGAAAGTGTTGGGCCACAACCTCTGCTGTGCCCGTAAGCGATACCTAGAGAATTATTAAGTTTTTGGCTGTATTATGCGGTAGTCGATGTTTTTGTTTCATATCACGTTCGTTATTTACGATGATATTTGTTTGGGTTCTGTGCATCTTGTTCACAAATTCAATTTAAAGATGCACTATTCTATGAGATATACATTACTATCTTTTCATTTTGAAAAAAGTTCAAAATGGAAAAGGATAATATTATCATGACCTTAGCGATGATGCTAAGGTTCTAATTTGTAATAAAATTAAATCCACACATGTTCTGCGATAAACAGTTCAAGGCCGAAGACAAAGAGTGCGAGAGAGAATGGATTGGTTTTAATTATGACGATCGAGATTTTGTCATGAGGTTATATTTGACCAAATCAGCTGTTTAACTTCATCAGATACATTGTAAACTGCAGAGAACTCCCTAAAGTTCTTTTTCTCCCATGTGGATACGAAATAAAGGTAGTACGTACCGAATACGACAACAAAAGGAAAAATACAGGGACTAAAAGTACTAAGATATATTCATTTATTTATTTAGTAAAAACTGTATGTGACGTATGGGGGAGATCATTTGCGCACGTTTTCTTGTGTTCCAGAATCTCTTTCCAACATTTTAACTACAAATAGCTGAAAGGTGAATATAAGTTTAAAAAATAAAACAATAAATAATAATACAATTTAGAAAAACACGAGATCAGCAACATTTGAAAAACTAAACATTTTCGTTCCCTAGTTATAGAAAATTCATTTGCACCGCCATCGGTAAACGAACTGCAAATTTGATTTTTTTGCATTGCTATCAAAATAGTAACTCGTCTCCAGAGAAGAAGAATGAATATTTATCAAGAAATAAAGATACAGAAACTAGGAAACAAACTATGCTAACTCAAACCACCATAACACCACACCAGATTATAACGCCAAGAACTCCGAAACTGAAATGAATATAAGGAATTAAAGTTTCGCGTTGGTCCGCATTGGTTCCCAGCGTCATTCTCGCTCACAGCCTCTTGAATCGCACTCAAATATTGTGTGTTCAGCTGATTTGCGGAGTAAATCGGAGAGTATGTACTCTAGAAGCATGGTGAAACATTCATATTCTACTCGAGAGTTACTATCTTAGAGTAAATGGCTACTCTCGGGTAATTACTCTTAACTTTACTCAGCTGTTGGTGAAACCGGCCCCTAGTGGCGTACAAAGTACGCCAGCGTGAGTAACTAGGGTTAAGATGTTAATGCGTATAAAATAAAATTATGAAATATTTGGATCCACATGCCTTTTCATCGGATATGAAAAGTGCCAACGAATTTCGGGCCTTTGTGATATTTGGGTAGAAGTGACGCCTTCCAAATACTTCCATAGATAGTCAGCTTTTTAAATATTAATTTAGAAAAATGTATTATCATTGACAGAAATATTACCTACATTAAACTCCATTAATTTTTAGGGAAAAGTCCAGAATATTTATAAACAAGTCTCAAAAATGTTCGTATTTTTTTACGGAGTGGAGGAATTTTCAACAATAAGTTAACCCGAATTCGATATAATTTAACGTATTAATTATAATAAATATATAGCTATTTAAAAATATAAATAAATAATACACTTGTTAAGAGTTAAATTTTGATGGTTGAATTTCAATATTGTGATGTTAACCCCCCAGGTCCAATTATTAACCAAGCTGTTTTATGTTAACATGGGACTATGGATTCGTCCCTCGTTTCTTTGGCTTTTAACCACTCTCTCTCACATTAGTTAATGAAATTGCCACGTGAACGACTGCCCGGCTGTTCGTCCATTGGTGATCAACGATCATGAATTATTTGCCTGATGTATCACTTTTATCACACATGCATTTGCAATGATTACTGGATTTTGACTACCCAGTAATGGATTGGATAGTTATAGGTTTTAAATAATACAATTAACTTGGTTGATAAATAGGTCTCATTACTATTTTAAGGGAAATTTTGTTGCAAATGTCTAACATTCGCATACTCGACGGGCTCGGACCAACTCGACGGGCCTGAGGGTGAACTAGCGATGAGGTCGCAAGGCGCTCCAGGCGACACCCACTCAAAATATTCGTTTCGGGTTAACGACGTCCGATCGAATCAAGAATTGCATGGTGCGATTCGCGCAGCGGGTGACGACGTGTTCGGTCGAACTTGCGATATAATTAGCACATGACTTGATAACCCTGGTGGCAGAAGTAACCAGTAGATCTATTACATCATATTTCAGCGTAGCTTTTAAACAAATAAAGTCTTGAAGGTCCACAAAATTTTAATGGTTCATTCATATTATGTTGCTGCGTTTGTTCAACAAGTTCAGGCACTGCATGTAAATGACAATGAGTAGTTACATACAGAAAGAGGAATGAATTGTGCCTTGTTTTTAAAATAATTTTCTGCATTTCCCTGTTTTTATAGTTTATGACGTGTAAAAGACTGATGATGAAAGTATATCCACTATCGAAAAGTTGCCAATGATTGACTGTATCTTTGATTTGTATTTTAAATTATTGATTGTCTATAATTCTATGAAACCAATTAGTAAAGTAAAGGTTAATAACAAACAGCAATTAGGTCAAATTTGTAATTATCATTGAGATAAATATTACATACATTAAACTTTAATAATCGTTCGAAAAATCCAAAATGTTCATTAACACAGTCCCTAAAATGTTGGTAACGTTTCACAGAGTGGAGGAATTTTCAACAATACGTTAACCAGAATTTGATATAATGCAACGTATTAATTGTAATAAATATATGGCTCTTTAAAAATATAAATATTCTACGGGGGCTGGAGGTTCCCTCCAGGTGAGTCCCGGAACAAGGGAGTGAAAGGGACTTGGATGACGATTTTTTGTTTGGAAGTGATATCTGACTGGCATTTTCACAGAGAGCTTAGTAGAAGTCATCGGTGGCTGGTTAAGCCTTTTGCTAGATTTGTTGTACTTTGTAGGTATTATTACATTTTCTCCTTGAATGCACTGCTTGTATCTTCAGGGAAGTCGGTAGGTGACATCTGAAATGCGGTGTTAGAACGAAAGCACGTTTGAAAGCTTGCTTTACCCCCGAGAAACTTAGTTTTAGGAACCTGGAGAAAGATCGTGACAAGTCTACTGGGTTTCAAGTCTGTTGCCCGCGTTTGGCTTCAGGGAAGAAAACCTTTTCGGTGACTGAATATCTCTCCCCCTCTCTCTCCTGGAGAAAGGTAGGGCAGTGGTTGAAGTTGGCTGAATGATCGCCTTCACGATTGACACAGTGCGGTGGTGTAGCGCAGGGTTGTGGGTCGTGAGTTAAGGTACCGCACTTTCCGCACACTGGGCTCTCGTTGCTGTTGAACTTGAAACAGTGCAAACGGTTTGGTGCATATTACCGCACTCTGGGGTTGTAGAAACCACAACTGATCCTTTCCGGGAGGGACGGACGGTCAAACGTAAGGGTCAGGATCCAAGAAGGGATCACTAGCCCCTGCTCCTTTCTTTTGATCCTATACACCTCAGCGATACCTTGACTCTCAAGGGGAAGATATTCGTTACTCTCCGAAGCAAAGTCTTCGTGATTTACCATTCCTTTGCAGAGATTCAGGTTTGGATGAGTCGTCACTACCACCCAGATGCCGGCAATCCTGTTTTTTTTGTTGGATTTGTGGTTTTGTTGCATTCTTTTATTGGATTTGTAAAACATCTCGATAAATCAATTGTCCTTCGGCTCTTATGACTATTACAGAAGTAACAATTCTCTGAATAACCCGGGTGGATGAAGTGGTTAAATGTCAGGTTCGTCAGCGGCGTTTCGGAGGGAAATGCTGCTGGTTCGAGCGCGTCTCGGGGATAATTATTTGTCACAACTCTCTGTCGGCGCAGAAAACTATTGAGAATTTCAGAAACTTTATTGAAAATTATTTGAAGCAATTCTACTCACATATACAATCTGTTAAGATTCGAAATAAACTAAAAGTGTCTGTCATTTTCGTATTCTGAAACTTTAAACAATTGTATAACTCTCTTTTTCTATTTGTAAAACGTATGTCACATCAAACCAATTGTTCAATGCGATATGCAAATCTATATAATATTGCGGAGCGTTTAGATACATTACGGGAAAGTATGAGCTTTAGCAGCTCCAGTAGTTTGTTGTTGCAATCACTCCAATTAAACTAGTAAGCCGCAATAGCTAAAATCATAAATTGCAGTCACTTTTGCAAATCCATTCATTTGCACACCGATCATCATTTTAGATTTTAATTAAATGTGTTGTGAAATTAATTTTGTATGTGTTTTATTGAACATCCCGCATCCAAAGAACTCCCTGGAAGGTTACAGTTTAAACATTTTCCCTTCCTCGGCACGAGCCATAAGAAAGAAACACGGATTTTTGGGGTTTGTCACCGTTACAAAAACGGTTTAGATCGACAGTTCTCCATGGACATACCCTTTCCTTGGCGGAAACGGGCGGGGGGGGGGATTTTGGTACCATATGACGGACCGCGGTTCGTCTCCGTGCTCCCTACCCACCAACAAGGAGACACTCCACTCGGGCTTCAGGACTGACACGGAGATGTAGTGAGGGGATGACAAAGAGAGCAGCCCCGCCACAGCTCTCCCAGGAGCTCAAAGACCTGCCGCTTGATTGGGAGTGTATTAGCTCCCGACCGCCCGTCTAGAAGAGGCCGAGGCCAAAGGCACATACGCATAAGCACGATATACATATTACTCGCGCAACTTTTCTTGAACGATGACCTTGATCCCCCTCCCTTGTGCAATAAACAGTTGAAAGCAAAAGCTCGCAGCTTGCCCTGAGGACAACCTTCCAAGCATTAAAACTTCGTTGGCGCGACAAAGAAGCTAGTCAAAGCCAGTTGCTTTCAGAGTGCAGAACCACTGTTCAGGTTTATTGTCAATATCGAAAGAAATAGCTGAGCCAGTTCCAGGTCCTTCAAGGGAGTCACCTAAAACTCTCGAAAAAGTTAAGCACAAGATGCAGTTTTGACTTTCATTTCACAGACGTTGGCATTACTTAAAATACTCTAGTGGTCCACTTTGTAACTAATACCCCCACTCCACCCGAAATCGTCAATCCATCGTTGAAGAAAAGTTGCCCGAGTAATACCTATACACGCAGTCACCAGGACTCGCTGGGGTTCGGACCAGGGCCCTATAACTCCCATATAACGTGGTGGAGACCATCATGGTGGCGCGCTCTGCTGCATCACCTTCTTTACATGAACTAAAACACGAACTGCTGCCAACAATACTTTAAACGTGCGTGGCTACTGCGTTGGTTCGCGGGTCGCAAGCAGGCCCATAATGTTGCAAAAGATAACGTCTACGTTCGCGGTTTCTTCAGAGGTTACAAGTAGAGATTATGAATAATTGTACATTTAGAAGACACTTTTCGTATTTCTCACAAATTAGCCAATTTGTATGTGGGAAAGTTGGCGAGCCTAACCTGCAGCTGCACCCGGCGACAATAGCGCTTCCTACAGTAGCAACGTCGAGCTTTGTCCCCAGTTTTGACGGAGAGTTGACGGGCCCTGGTTCGGACGAAGCCCACCCCAAGATTCCAGCGTCAAGGCGGCACTCGAGCGGTCATTCAGACCCCTCAACCTCCACGTCACCCATTCCCTTCGACACGGGTACGGCGAACACACGGGTGGGCGTTCAGCACACAGAGAAGGCCAGTGAGGAAAAACGAGTGATAAAGAACGTAGGAGACATGAAATGATAAGCATGAAGACGCAAGGTGAAGAAAGAACACATGAGAGCCCTCGTCAAGACGTGGATCAACCCACCTCGACCGGAGAGGAATAAGAGCAGGGCGGGAGTGAAAGAGGAGGAAGAGAGGAAGAGAGGAAGGAGAATGAATTCAAATGATTTTTCAAAGCAAAAACAACAAAGATTTTTCATTTCTTTATTGAAAATGTACTACAACAGCTTATGCTCCAAAAGTAGCTTTTTATTTGATTTATTTAGTCAAAAACAGTAAAAAAAAACTGTGACGTATGGGGAGAAAATAAAATGCGCACGTTTTCTTGAGTTCCAGAACCGCTTCTCAATATTTGAACTATAAATAGTTGAAAGACGAATAAAAGTTAAATAATAATAATAATAATAATAAAATTTAAAAAAGCGCGAAATTAGCAATATTTGTAAAAACCAGGCATTTTCGTTCCCTACTTATTTGCATTGGCAAACGAATTCCAAATTTGATTCCTCTGTGTTGCCAACAAAATAGCAACTCAACCGCAGCTCTACTCCTACCACTACAAGCAAAAGGAGAATTCAACAAAACGTGCGCATAGTGAAGCTACATAGCTAGATACAAAATTTCCTTTTGACAATAATCATTTTACAAAAGAAGGAAAATCGAAGATTAAACAAAAGATACTACTACTACTACTACTACTACTACTAATAATAATAATACAGAAACCATAAAATCATTAGGTGTACAGAAGGTATTGTTACAGAACATACAGAATGGTGGGTATATACAGAAGGTACATACGAAGGTATCTCGCAAGTGGTCCAGAGCAGGGAATTACGCTGCGCGCCCAAATGGCAAAGTGTCGAAATTTGTCGCAGAGAGACGGCGCAGGAAATGACGTGCGCTTTGCGCTGTGCCGTCTGACGTCGTTCATCGTCACTCCCCTGGATGCGCACTGACATGTCCTTCCACTCTCTCTGCTGCTTTACTTCAGCTTACTGCATTTGGTTTCGTGACGCACAGTGTTGACATTTGTGCATTCTGCCCATGATGGAAAGGCATGGGTGAGGTAATCCGGCGCACCAATGTTGGTTGGTGGGCTCGTTCTGCGCAGATAGTTTACGTCACGAACCACGTGACCGAGTCACGGGCGCTTCGTTTGAAAAACCAGCCGGACGCTGGCCGCCATGCTGCATGGCAAGCAACAAAGTGTTCATAAACACTTTGAAGTGTCATTAAGTGACAATTCTCAACACAAGGGAACATGATGAAAGTGAAATTGATATAAAATATGCAATATTAAAAAAAGCTTCATATATCTGTTTCAACAAACTTGTAACAAGGTGATAATTTTGATATCTGTCTGCATTTAAAACAACCGTTAATATTGTGACACAAACTGGTGCGTGAAGCTCATTGGCTGAAGTCAGATACGACGAGCAACAGCTCACCCATGTATTTCCATCATGCTTCCGCCGTAAACTACATAGCGAGATATTGTACGTTCTGTAGAATAGCCTTTTACAATAAACATTTGATCTTTTTCAAACTGAAAAATACAATAAAAGTAATGTGAAAATAATAAAAGGACTAATTCACAAAAAAATAATCTTACGATATAAGAATCAATGTACAATAAAAATAAGCTGTGAATAGCGTACTACATGCAAAACCTGTGCATAGAACAATGAAATTGCTACTAACGTTGATATTCAAAACTAAAGAAAGGGACTAATACAACTAAAACAAAGCAGAATCTCAAATTTAACTACATAAAAAGAATACAGAGACACAACATAAATCTATGAAGAATATATCAACATTCACCACTAACCCCAAAACCTTAGAAATACAGAGAAAGGCTACCGCCAACCAAACATTTACTTTAAAGTGGGTGGTGGGATAAGAATAGTATGGTAAACCCTCAAAGATTTTCTTTTTTTCATTCGATTGGGCATTTTAAAATCCTTTGTATAAATCAGGATTTTGTCATGCCCATATATAAGGCAAATCTCTCTGGAGCGCCTCACAAATTTTTATCCCGCCACTTCCATCCACAAATAATATATTAACTAGTGTATACCTTACCTGGCGGCAGGAAGAGAGTTCCATATTTATTAAATTAACGTCAAAAACGCCTCGGGAAAAGATACCTTCTCCGTCACGCTGATTTTTTTGGTTTCCCTCTCCCTCAGTTATGTACGGCATTTGATCGAGTTGGCCGCATGGTCTCCTTCACAGTTAACACAGCAAAGTGGCGAGGCACAGGGATACGTACCGTGCGTGCACTTGCCGCAAACAGGACTTCGCGCAAACAGGACTTACGGTCATGCACCGCTATTGGGTGTGGCCGAACCTCTGACACTTGAAGCATCTCAATAGAATCCCTCTGTCGTAGTTCTTTTAAATATTTTTTCATTCTTCCGTGCACGCTATCAAAAGGAAACATAACTTCTTTGGTTTATCTTCTCCGTAAGGACGAAACTACGCAAATCCACTGTTTTCTCTTCCTTCCGGAAGAGGGCAAGGGGGTTTGTTTTATGCTCCATTGAATAGAAGCGGATTCGTCTCCGTGCTCCCCACCCACCACGGAGTCCAACGAGGGGACACCCCACTGGGGTGCCAGGGTTGACACGAAGATGTAGTGGGGAGACGCCACAGCGCTGCCCCGCCGTGGATCCCCCCGCTCGCCCTGGAGGTCAGTACAAGAGCTAGTCCGAGCCGATTGATCGGGAGTGGGTTAGCTCCCGACCGCCCGTCCAGAAGAGTCCGAGGCCAAAGCAAGTGTGTTGGAAACCTCCAAGAAATGTTCCCCAAATTAGGTAAACAACGGACCCCTTGGTGCAAAGCAGAAAATAGCCCAAAGGGTAGTTGGGAAACAAACAGGCCCCTCAACTGCCAAGACACACCTTCCCTCCGACACGGGTCGCCATGCACGGCAAACACATGGGTGGGCGTTCTGTATACGGGGGGGGGGCAGTGAAATAGAAGGAGTAAAAGAAAAGAGACAGGATGTTATAAAAGAACGAGAATGAATGATGGGGAAGATCAAGATGATTGGTGAGAAAAAGGAATACTTGAGAGCCCTCCCTGCATCATGAATTAGAATACCCTCCAGTTTTTCTATAACATTTGAGTTATTGAGTTTCCGAACTCATGAAATTTTCCCTGATTCAACTTTAAACACTTTAAAGTATTTATGTCGGAAATTCCAGGTATTAATAATATGTTCAAATACGAAAGAGTTTTGCACTTAAGTATACGTTCTATACCTATATCAGTCAAATTTGTACACCCTTCAACATTTAGATATTTTAAATTGGCCAAAAGATGAATTTTCTCAAAGCCTTCATCAGAAATTTTAGGGCAATGTTTGATGTTCAAATGAACCAATTTGGGGCAATATTCACATATGGCTGACAGTAACCGATCTCTTAAATCACTACTCTGACTGATATCTAACTTCTTTAAATTTTTGAACACTTCACTTTTAAATATACGGGTCAGATGGTCACAGTGTTCACCTTCCAAGAGCGGAATAGAAAGATCGTCAAGAGTAGACATCGTCTGGAGAGCATCGAGATCGGCCGAAGTCATCTCCAGATTCTTGGAAGGAACCGGTTTCATCACAGACAATCGTTTTAGATTAGGACAATTTTTAGCCACGGTCGGAAGAGTTCCTACTCTACTATATAAAAGTAAATCGATTGATGTTATTGACTTTTTCAGTAAAGAATCTAATCGTACTCGAGTGAAGCTTTTAGAATTTTGAATGTTCACTTTTTTGAGATTTTTACATCCCAGAGCAATTGACTCTAACACACTCGTAGGGCAAAAAAATACTCCCATAATTGTTAAGCTTTGTAATTCGTGACATTTCCCGACAGCTATTAGCACTGTAGAATCATTTTCACTTACATCAGGTTCATAAGGTTGATAATCTTGAAAAATCAACGTAAGTTCAATGATTGAGCTTTTTTTATTTTCCAATAAACTTTCAATATCCAAATAGTTTGCGCTATCAATAATAAGCGACAAACGTTTGATCATGGGGCAATATTTTGAAAGAGTTTCAGAAATCTCCCTGAACTCAAAATTACAGAAGTTTTCATGAAGATGAAAGGATTGTAAGTGTGGAGTATTTTTCAAAACCTCCACAATGGGAGCAGCAATGTGCGACGTAGGGCGATATTCTATATTGCACCAAGAAAATCTGTCTAGAGCAATGTCGTGCCATTCCTTGCATACAAATGGAATGGTGAGGGCAAAGTCTTCTACTGGGAGCAGAGAGAAAATTTTCAATTGAAGCTCTCGAGGTAGGTCGTTGAAGCTTCTTGAAGTAGTTTTGGCCTCATCACCTGAAAGAATACAAATGGACAGAGTAACTAGAATACTTTTGTCATACTACAGTGCGACAATTTTATTAGTGTGCCTCGATCGTGGAAAATTCCGCTCAGCGACAGGGCTCTTACTCGCCGGAGAACGGTCCTTAAGCCTATTTTACACGGTCATTTTTTTCATCCTTTCTCTGTACTGAAAGTGGGTGGGAAAAGGACATTCGTTTCTACGCAGTATGTTTCGGTGCCAAACTGGATTCCAGCGTTTTACACGGTCATTTCTGCCTTTGTACGTAATCGTGAAGAAAATACTTCCTCCGGACGCCGCATACAGCACTAAAGTTCAAACATTTGAACCTAGCATCTGTGGTAAAAAAATTAAGTTAGGTTATATTAGGACTGAGCACGGATGCGACGATATAATAGACTACAGTACATAATTTATTTCTCACTACATAATCACTTCACATTACAATTCAACACATCAGAACGCTCTCACACTACAAAATGAACAAATCGCTCCACACGCATAACAAACCATAGAAAGTCTCGTAAACTGCCGCCATGAGCGCGAAAGTCAAACTGAATGAAATCTGTACCGAACAATTAAGCATGCGTCATTTCTTCGTACATCAATTTCGTCAAACTACATCCAGATTGGTCTGTAAAAAACTGATGAAAAAATGATCGTGTAAAACAGGCTTTAGGAAGGTGGTGTTTCTGACTCACCCTGCAAAAGGCCCACTTTCCGGTCTTGTTTAAGAGTCGGTTTATGATGGCTCGCTCGAAGTTCACTCTCAAATAGGAAGTGTTTGTGTAAATGTGTCAAACCGTTACGTGCATCGTATCTTGGAATTTTTCATCCGAATTTTGACAAATTAAGACGGAAATTACGGGCATTCTTCAAAGGCAATCGCACACACTGCCTCAGTTTCCTTACGGGCTTACATGCCATTTATGGAGATTACTGAAATGTCGCATATGTGCGACAAATCCCCACACGGACGAAGAATTAAGACACAATGTACAGAAACAGATCTCTGCAATACCGTAGGGCATCCTTTACTTAACGAACTAGAACTTATTTAGATGTCAAGAATGTATCAGGACCGCGGTGAGGAGTTCCAGGATCTACTGTAACGTGAGTACAATTTAAACTTCCCGGAAGCGAAAAGCCATCTTCCCTCTACGGGGTTTCCATCGACCGTTCTATTCCATTTTCCAGGCACAAATGGCCTCGATCGCCCACGCCAAATTCCCGGGCGACCAGACCACTGATAAAATGGTCACACTGTAGATAAAACACATATCCAGACATAAAATATCATACGAAGATGCCTTAAATAAGCATATAGCCCAACATTTGAAGAGAATAAGGATATATGTATTACGTTCTATATTGTAGAGCCCTCAGCAGTGCTGTAGGCAAACCATATCTCTAGTTACCGTCAGTTGAGCATCGCAAATAAGTCGAAGGACCGCGATATATTAAAAATAACATTAATAATAGATTCCTACACATTCCATCTAATTGGAAAGGTCGCTTGCACATTTACACCGAAAGTCTCACGAACGGTGGGTGAACAGCGGTGATAATGTGAAACTTCGTCCGTTCGCTAACCCCCGTAAGGATTGGCGAAGTGTCGCGGCATTTAGGCATACTAGCAGGTTATGCGTGGGCAAAATGGGATTCACTCGGAAACGCGATCAGTAGCAAGTCTTTGCGCTTTGTAGAAAGCTTATAGAGGTCATTCAGCTTGGAAAGAAATTAATCGGCGGCTAAATATTCCAACATACATCAGTAGGGGGGATCACAGGCACAAAATAAATTTAAGACCGCAGAGAACAGATGTGGGGAAATTTTCTTTCACAAATCGAACGATAAAAGAATGGAATAGATTGCCTGCGAAAACCTTTCAACCCTTTCCCTGAAGCATTCGAAAGTTTAGGAAATTAATTTAGGGCATTACTAAGTAAATGAGGGACATAAGTAAGAATATTAGGTTATAAAGCGAAGCATAAGTGATACATGTGAAGTGAGGTCTCCAGCAATGTCGAGTAGAGAGATAATGAAGGAAGTTATTTAAGGGTCATAGTGAAGTGAAGTGCAGTGCAGTGCACTTCTCACAACTTCTACAGTCCAACTCCGCACTGAATGTTCAATTAAAACCTCACTGAACTGGCATTGCACTGCACCAGTTCAGTGAGGTCTTAATTGAACATTCAGTGCGGAGTTGGACTATAGAAGTTCCTTTTTCTTAAAGTAATTTAATGTTATATGAATCAGTCCGTTAATATTTTATTATTATTATTATTATTATTATTATTATTATTATTATTATTATTATTATTATTATTATTATTATAATTGTTGTAAATAATAATAACAACATTATTATTATTATTATTATTATTATTATTATTATTATTATTATTTAAAGTGAGTCCGATAAGCTGCCGACGCTTTTATACTTTTCCCCACGACCATCGAGTCTCCTTCTTACAGACTTCGTGGTTTGTTCAAACTAGTACAAACAGTAAGTGAAGGAAGTGTCCCTTCAAGATCACCGACTACGGGGGGGGGGGGACATTGGCATCCAATCTGGAGCTTCGATACCAAATATTCAAGTCAAACGAAGCTCCCGATTGGATGACATTATTCACACTCTCCCTCCAACTGATGGCTTTGAAGAGACACTACTACACTTCAATCGGAACCTACCTTTTGGAATTGGATGAGTTGTCTTCAAATGAGCACGCTTTGAATTCTGTTCGGAGTTTTGGTAATCTTTTGTTGGAAAATTCGCTTCTTTTTGAATTGGCTGACAATGTACTGGCTTCATAAGTTCACGAGAATCTTTAAAAAATAATACAAAGTTATAAATATTGAATTATCTTCTTCCTCGGAGAGAAATATCTCATAAAATTACAAACAATAAAAAAATTGAATTAATCTTAACACGTTCTAGAATTAACATTTCAATGTGGTTTCCTTGTATAATTTTAATTACAACACTTTTTCACTCCCCAACATCACAAGAATTTATCATCCTTAAGCATTCACCATGCACTTTGATCGGGTTCGAACATTCGAACCCAGGTATTACCGGCAAAACAATCTTATACCTTAACTGTTAAGTTCATTTATCGCTACAAAAACAGTCAATATTGTATGTCACGTATGGGGGAGGAAATATAATATGTTTACTGTATCTTGAGCTCCGGTTTCCTTCCCGTCCTTTGCTACATAGTTGAATTCTGAATTGAAAAAAAGCGTGGTGGAAAAACAGAAATTTATTCTCTTCAATGAAACGTATTCGGCTAACGAACATCAGATTAGATTTAGTACAATTACAGCCCAAATGCGAACCCCCAGCCATACAACTCCAACTGCCAACAAGACAGCTCAACGAAACGTGCTCAGAGTGAAACGTCATTCTCAGAAGGAGGGCATTTTTTTCGATGAACTAAGGGAAACGTAACAGAACTTGAGAGAGATGGAAGAAATTGATCCACATGCTGAAGTGCGATAGTCGATTCAGGAATATTTTCAATTTAGAAATAGGCAATGCAATTGGGAACTAATACATTCATATAATTATTAAAATACATATCATTATCGGTTTTGGTCAGTAAAGTGTCTGAATTTAAAGGACATAGGAACAAAATAGGACAATGGGGACAAAATTGGAAAAGGGACAAAATGAGGGAATGGGAACAAATTAGACAATTGGAAAAATAAGACAATCGGGCAAAATGGGACAGGGGGACAAAATTGGATGAAGGGGGAAAATGGAACAGGGACCAAAATGAGACAAATGAACAAATGGGACAAGGGGACAACATGGAACAAGATTGATCACGGGACAAACGAAAAAGAGGAACACATAGGACAAATTGGTCGTGGGGAAAATGGAACAAAAAGGACAAGGGCCAAGTGGAACATATTTGCGCAAAGAAGTGACATTATTTAAATCACATGTACTCAAATACAATAATGTGGACAAATTGCCCCAAATGTAAAAATTAACGTGTGGGACAATTAAAAAAAATATATTATTGTCAATGTTGAAAAAGGAAATACAGAAGTTTAGAAGAATATGGCGGTTCGGTCATCTTATAAAGTGCATTTAGCACTATCTCCACCAAATGCTTAAAGAAAAAATTGGAGCAGCTTTTAGAGAAAATCTTGTTTTTGTATCTTTTTTAATTGCACATATTGCACTCAATACGCCGCGAAAACTATTGAAAATTCCAAAAATCCTACCTCATTGAAAGCAGCACAGAATGAACAGTTGCATTGACCATTATTCCTACATAAATGGATGTTTCTAACAATCAAGGGATAGATCTTTCATCCACTTCTGAAACACCGCTACTCTCATAGTTTCTTAACAGTCATTTATAACTTTTGACTTTAAAAGAATAATAGTTCTGCCCCTTTAATGAAACCACCTGTATGTAAGAATATACAGGTTGGGTTTAGAAGTGAACATTCGTGCGAAAGTCAAATTGTTTCTCTTTTTCAAGATCTAGCTGACGTAGTTGACGCGGGTGGGAGGGTGGATGCAGTAGTAATCGACTTCGCGAAAGCATTCGACGTGGTACCGCATAATTTACTTATTAGGAAAGTATTAACCTCAGGAGTTGATACTAGAGTTGTGAGGTGGATAAGCGAATTTCTTAGGGACAGGAAACAAAAAGTTCGATTTGGCAATCAGTTTTCGACTACGGGGAATGTTACTTCAGGGGTTCCACAGGAAAGTGTGTTAGGGCCATTACTCTTCTTAGCGTATGTGAACGATATCCATGTGAACATACAATCAAAGATGCGTTTATTCGCAGACGATTGTGTTGTATACCGAAAAATCAAAGATAGCGCTGACGAACAAATATTACAGAAGATTTAGAGCATTTACGTGATTGGGCTGAAAAAATGATATGGGAATTAATGGATCTAAAAGCAAAACAATAACGTTCGGGCGGGGACGAAATTATGAGGAACCAGACTATCGTTTAGGTGAGGTTATCATCCCAAGAGTCTCATCATGCAAGTATTTAGGCATTCATCTAGATAGTAAATTAGGGTGGGAGATGCATATAAATCAGACAGTAAGAAAAACGTGGATGTCTTTGCATTTTGTAATGCGAATACTAAAGAAAAGTTCTGCAAACGCCAAAGAATTAGCATATCTTACGCTGGTTCGCCCTCTCATGGAATATGGAGTTGCGTGTTGGGATCCAAACAGAAAGGCGCACCGGAAAAATCTAGATAGAATACAGAGAAAAGCGAATAAGTTTACCTATAGAAGTAACGCAACAAAAAATCATGGGAACCTCTGGAAACGAGAAGAACAAAGGCGAGGCTTTGCGCTCTTTATAAATCGTACGTAGGCCAACCAGCTTGGAAGGAAATTCAGATTAGACTAGAAAAACCAAATTATTTCGGCCGAAGCGATCACACCCACAAAATTCGAGAAAGGAAACAATATTCAGATCTTGGGAAGTTTTCCTTTTGTAACAGAACAATTAGAGATTGGAACAGTTTACCTGTAGCAGTTTTCAAAGCTTTTCCTCTCAGTGTCCGAAGTTTTAGAAACAAATTAGAACAAGATATTAAATGAGTATGTGCTGTGTAGTGCGGTGAAGTGCTGGTCAGTGTAATTCAAAGCAAAAAAGTGTAGTGTAATGAAGTGAAGTGCGGTGAACGTGATCAACGCACTTTTCAATGCTTTTCGTCTTGTACTGTATTGTACGGTATTATTATTATTATTATTATTATTATTATTATTATTATTATTATTATTATTATTATTATTATTATTATTATTATTATTATTATTATTATTATTATTTTTATTATTATTATTATTATTTTTATTATTATTATTATTATTAGTATTAGTATTATTACTATTAATGTAAGTGTTGTAATTTTTGCAATTATTGTCATTAACTGCCACCGGGTTATACCCAATTGCAGTTCTAATAAATGTATGTATACACCTTTTTCTTTGTCTAAATGTTTGCTCAAGTAGCACTCTCTACTCTTATCTTGTCATGGTCGAGAGGCAAAAATTAAAGGGTAGATTGTTAAAAACAATGCATATAATGATATATCAAAATAAAACAATATTAAACCATAATATAGGTGCTTCAAGTAGGACAAGCAGTATTCATGATACAAGCAAGTCATTACATTTGCTTATCTAATTCCAGTTTCACACATTTAAATATATTTCAGTACTTGCAAATCATGCCTTATTCATTCACTTATTTGTACCATTTCATATATTTCAATCGTAAAGAATTTAGTGGATGTTTTGTTTACCTTTCGAATATAACCATGTCACGAAGTAGACTAAAGGTCCGCCAAATAAACACAATCCCTGCTAGGTAAGCTTATATCTGTAGTGAAGTCTCCAAATATTAACTAAATACAATGTACAGAAAATATTAACTGTTATCTTGAACAAAGTTTCAAAAATATTTCCATACTATTCACTATAACAAAATATTTTTCCGTGTACATTTGCATTTTGCGGTATGACAATATAATACGCGGGTCCACTTCTCTAAGACAAGTTTGCCAACGTGCATCAAATAAAAGCGAAGAATTTCTGCGTGTAAATGACCGACCACGCGCCCTGGCAGAACGTCCGAAAAGCAACCTACCCCGACGTGCATTGCGACGCGAGTGACGTATGACGGCTCTACCCAGTGAGAAAAAACAAAAAAACACGCGGTACGAGAGCGGGGGCCTTCAATCCCGTGCTGCGGGCCCAGGGCTACTTCTCTAGCGGCATCACCTGTCGTGCGCGACAGCAACGAGCAATTCTCTACAAGGTGCATTCAAGTTCTAAGGCCTCCTTTTTTTTCTCCAGAATGGAATGAAATAGAAACATGTATATTGTTTTAAAATGAGCGTGCGTGTGTTGTCAATACGCCACAGAGATGGCAGCACTGTACGACGGTTGGAATTGTAGCGGCGGGAATGAGAACTATTTTACATACTTACAATGGCGACGTTTACCTTACTTGAACAGCGGGCAATCATTCGTTTTCTCAATTTGAATTGAATTGAATTAATGCCTTATTTTAAGTGGCGAGACTCAGGCCATGAGGCCTGCTCTTCCGTCTGACCACGCAAATTTCGCTACGCTCTTTTCACCAACTAGCAGAGAAAGGAGGTATTTCTTGGGCGAGAAACACGATTTGAATTTAGTTCAGAGGCGTCATTTAGGCTTGAGGATCTTTTACATGCAAGTAAATCTACTAGCATGGGACAGCCGGCTTTACTTCCCCTCCGAAGGAAGGGGTACGAAGGATTTTTTCGCCCTTAATCCACGTTCCACGGCATCGATCGGGTTTGAACCCCCCAACTTGTGTATAACGGTCCGATACGCGTACCGTTACACTATCGCCGCGCGCAATTTGCGTGATGTGACGCCAATTGAAATTCATCGACAGTTGAAGTAGACATGTGGTGATGGAGTTACGGATGTGTCGAAAGTGCGTTCGTGGGTGCGACAGTTTACTGAAGGCAGAACATCGTGTGACAACTAACCGAAACAACCTCGGGTTCGCACAAGCAGGTCTGACGAAATGATCGAGAAAGTGGAGAGAATTGTTTTGGGGGATCGACGAATGACTGTTCAATTGATCGCCTCCGGTGTCAGCATTTACGCGAGTTCTGTGCACACGATCCTGCATGACGACCTGAAATTGCGAAAAGTGCCATCCAGGTGGGTGCCACGAATGCTGACGGACGACCACAAGGCTGCCCGTGTGGCATTTTGCCGAGCAATGTTGACGCGCAACGACAGCATGAATGGGACTTTCTTTTCGTCCATTGTGACAATGAATGAGACTTGGATGCATTTTTCAATCCAGAAACAAAGCGCCAGTCAGCTCAATGGAAGCACACAGATTCACCGCCACCAAAAATATTTCGGGTAACCGCCAGTGCTGAAAAAATGATGGCCATGTTCTGGGACAGCGAGGACGTAATCCTTACTCATTGCGTTCCAAAGAACACTACGGTAACAGGTGCATTCTACGAAAATGTTTTGAAGAACAAGTTCTTTCCTGCACTGCAACAAAACCGTCCGGGAAGGGCTGCGCGTGTGCTGTTTCATCAAGACAACGCACCCGCACATCGAGCTAACGTTACGCAACAGTTTGTTCGTGAAAACGACTTTGAAGTGATTTCTCATGCTCCCTACTCACCTGACCTGACTCCAAGTGACTTTTGGCTTTTTCCAACTATGAAAGACACTCTCCGTGTCCGCACATTCACCAGCCGAGCTGCTATTGCTTCAGCGATTTTTCAGTGCTCAAAACAGACTCCTAAAGAAGCCTTTGCCGCTGCCGTGGAATCATGGCGGCGACGTTGTGAATAATGTGTACGTCTGCAGGGCGATTACGTCGAGAAGTAACGCCAGTTTCATAGTTTTCAGGTGATTAGTTAGTTAGAAAAAAAATCAAAGGCCTTAGAACTTGGATGCACCTCGTACAGCGAGGTAACCCAAAATTTATCACTGTAGACCCCTGTCCAGAATTAAAAGTCTGTAACGCTAGTGAAAGGAACGCTACAGAAGGGGAGTGTGTAGTTACAAAGTCTTTAAATGTCCATGTAATAAAACAGTGTCATTTTGAATAAATGTGTACCTGCCATTCTGACGGACAACAATTGAACAATCAATTGAAAGTGTTATTAATTAAAAAAGTTAAGAGCATGCGCATCATCCCGACCCAGAGTGACTCACCCCTTGAGATCTCTAGAGCTGGCGCAGGAGGCAGGTTGGTATCGCGCTTGGCGCCTACATCGAAATAAATTCGACACATATATGATACGTTCGGTAGGCATATGTCACGAAAAGAATGTATGTGCAGTAACAGAACTAGAGAAAACAGCTAAAACTCAAGTTTGAGTTTTTTTGGTTGGGGGTGGAGACTGTGGTATTATTTGATGTAGAGCAAATATATTTATAATCCCAACCCCTTACTCTGAGGAGTAAAGATGCAAAGAATAGGCTAATTTACACCGAACTGTCAAAAATAAGCAGAAATTATGCTAAGAAATGTTATGTATATGATTATATGTTAATTAATGCATTCGATATGATTGCGCCATTTACGCGTCTCTTACAATGCAAGCTTTGTTTAATATACACTTAACGAGAAGTGTTCTATTCAATTTTCATTTTTTAATATTTACGAGCAATGGCTTCTGCTGTTTGCGTTTAACCAGAAATATCGAAGTACTTGCTTGCCTGCCGGCGCGCTTGTAATTCAAGATGGCGTTGGCTTATCTTATGAAGTTCTAATCCCATATGATATCCAAGTATTGCTTTATTCGTGAAGCTGTTAAATTTCCTCTTTAAGAAGAAAACGCGTACAAAAGTGTAATAAAATGATTGAGAATCTCTTATTATTTGACGTTTCTGTCACAGCCTATGTCCCATGAATACCGCAGCAACTAGTTCGACCACCTAAGTTTGGTATGCGATATAGACTTAGAAAACTATTTCATTCGACTATTACATACCTATTCCAAAGGTGTATTCCAAAGGTATCTGCGAAGTCGGTGAATCCTGACCACTTGATGTAGGCGTTTCTTGATACATGCTTGGAGCAACTAGTTCTATTTCATCAATTCCTTCCAACTCTAGCTGCTGGTCAGAATTTCCTGACACATGTGGAGTCAGGATTTCCTTTGAAAAGAAAAACACAAAGTTTAAAATTATTATCTTTTGCAATAGTGGAGGTATAGGGCACATTAGAAACAAACTTGAACTCCTGTAATTTTCGAAATACCATATGTTTTAATGGAAACAGGACTTACGCCATATTTTTAACGAAATTTGCTATATTTGAACAAAAAAGGCAAAGAAAAAAAATTGGAACCATAGGAGAATAATCTTCTTTACAAATATTTCAAACAATTATCACAAAACTTATATTTTCACAAAATTTCTCATAACGTTATCAAAAAGTTCATGAAAATCGTACCTGGGGACTTTTTGTAACGTACAAAGCTATAATACAGCTAAGCTCTTTCGAGACTTTTTGGAAAATTTCGAAAATGTGTTTTGAGTTTCATGTAAACTACCCCACAAGTTAAAGTCGTCGAATCGAATTCGCAAGGTGTGTTTAGTCCTTCTAAGATTCTGGTTTCCTAATATCTGGTTGCACAATATTTAAAAAAAAAACACTGTTTTTAAACACGTTCTACACACAACGAAAAAGACAGATGTTATTTTATTGCTTGCTAGTACCAACAAACAAAACATTACAAAAATAAAAAGGGTATCACCGGTACCAACTTTAAACATTTGCATTTTAATGATTGTACATTTCAACACACATACTTAAACAAAAAATCAGGTGTTTTGATTTCATTTGTTTACAACACATAACAAGTGTACAAAGATAAAAGGATATGGAATAGCAAACAAATTGAATAGGACAACACTGAACAGAAATATTTAAAATTACAATATTAACTTAGTTACTGAAAACAAGGAACAAATTCCACTTGTTAATAGTAAGCATTAACTCAATAACATATGATTACAATAAACAAAAAAAATCTTATTTCACTTTTCATGTGCTCACAAACGCACGTTTAACATTATATTTACGAATCACGAAGGTCGTTTCGATTGACAAGTATCAAAATATTCCTTTCATTTCCATCGACCGGTACACGCACATATAATTAACGATTCATTAAACTCTTGTTGCGAGGTTAGAGTGCATAAAACGCGTGCTCTGTATTTCGTTCACTTTGTTATTTTATTCTTTTACATTTAAGTGGCGCATGCGTGAAATATGAGCACGTTCGCTTGTGCCAGAAATATATACTCTTACTTATTTACTAACATTAGTTGAATTATAAGTGACAGCAACAAAAACTGCGAACAAAATTTGAAAACTAGATATGTTCGCTTCCATACTATAGTAAATTATTTTGCACAGAAACACTAGCTACAGATTAGATATTACACTCCTGTCGTCAAAACCACCAACTTCTCTCGCATCTAGCGAAATGGCTAAAAAACAACGCGCGCGGATATTAATAAAGACTTCAAAAATTGTTTACAATTATAAGTTTCTTTTCATAGAATATTAAATTAAAAAGTAAGTGTAGATAAATGAAAAGAGTATATTAAGAAAAATATAAGAAGAGTATACAAAGAAAAATAACTACATAATGGATGCGCTAGACGGAGTGCTGTGAAAACTCGTACAACGAAAGGCCGCGCGAGTGACGAATGATTTTGTTGTACAATCCACAGACTCGATCACTACTCAGATAATTCTAGCGGTCAAGCGACTGATGCTCTCAACGCACTTCGTCAGAATGTTCGTCGCAAATAGTTCTCTCACCTGGTGCTTGTTCTCGCCCAAATACTGAACTATTGATGTAGCACGTTCAAACGTGTGGGATGACAATCCACCCTTCTCTTGAGTAGCTAGACTCGAAAACCATGCTTTTTCTCCATTTGATGAAGCACATGGTTCTAATATATAATATTGTTCCATCTCTCTCTGCTGGCCACAGTATGTTGACGTCTTGGGATCCAGCCTTGTCTGTGGAAAGAAAACCATAGTGTTTAATATTATTAATAATATTTTGCGATAGTAAAGGTATAGGACAGACTCGAAACAAAATTGAACTCTTGCAATTTTCGAAATGCCACATGTTATAATGCAAACAAGGCTTATGCTAATTATTAATTAATTTCCTACATTTCAACCCTGAAAAGGGTTTGGAGGAATAGGAGAAACATGTTTGCAAATTTTTCAAACAATTGTCACGAAACTAATATTTTTACAAAATTGCTCATTACATTATCTAAAAATTCTATGAAAATCGTACAAAGCACTAATTCAGAATAGCTCTTACGAGTCATTTTGGGAAAATTTCGAAAATGTGTTTTGAGCTGCATGTAAACGACTCCCAAAACTAAATGAATTCCGAATCGAAGTCGTATGGTGACTTCAGTCATATCGTTGGAGGAATTTCCATTTTGGAGAAAAGTCTGCTTAAGGGTTTAGGAGTAAATGTCGCCCAACGAACGGACGGACCAGCGACCTGGCATTTTGGAATTCAAGGCGTTTCCCCGGATATCCAGGTCTGAAAATATAAGTTTTCCAGGGTCTGATTCGCAAATTACAACACTTTTTTTCTCTTGATTCTCTCTACTTAACCGTACTATGTTTTTTCCCCCTTGGAAGCATATGTTACTAATTAATATTCAGAGACATGCATTTCTTAAGAATATATTTTTTCAACCGGAAAGTCGATTTCTGTTGTACAAAATCTATTTAAAGAGTTCAAGTACAATATTTTGAAATAACGAGTACTTTTGCGTATTTTGCGATTGACATAAAAAAATCTCAAAAATAGCTACAAAATTATTTCTGCACATTTTCTTTACATATGTAATAAGGGGCGCAACAATGTCGTGGAAATTCTATTTTGGGATATTGTTCGTTTTTTCGAAAATTGCAATTCACGACTGAGTTTTTTTGCCTCAGATAAGTCTCTTATACAAAATCATCTCTTCAAAAAAGGTCGGGTACAATTATTTGTAAAAGTTAGTAGTTTTGCGTAATTTCTGTTTGAAATTAAAGTATATGTTAATACATACATGGCAGACCGGTTGTAAATAACGATAACACTAATATTGCAAGAACGTAAGTGCAGTTGTTGCACCACTAGTTATTATAAATCGCTTTGAATCTTTATAAAGTTCATTTTTTGGGTGTTATTTGTTCTTCTTCTTCTTCTTCTTCTTCTTCTTCTTCTTCTTCTTCTTCAAATATAACACAAATGTAATTTTAATGAGAGATCTCACACGCCGTTAATTTGCACATTTCCAGTCATTTGTAAACACTAAAGTATTTGTGAGATAAAGATCTTCAAATGACTTCTAATGAAATTTTTCGAAAACTCAAACCTTTTGCGCGAAAAAGCATCAAATTTCCAATTTACAGAAGTGCTTAAACACCATTATCTTATAAACGGATTCAAATGTTTAAAAGAAAATTACCATTTAAGTCAAGGTGTTACTGTTCTTTAATATACTTGAATTGCCAATCCGTAGTATAAATATGACACAAAAAATAAGAAAATTCCAAAGAAATGTTCTTTGGGGGCGATAGATGGCAAGAGTATACGGCAAGTCCTAATAACTGGCCGAGACCAAAGGAAATGCACAACTAAACCGTGGAGGATCTGGGCTATTCCTTAGCACCACTAGTTACGTTTTATTTACGTTCGAATTTTAAAGTGTTTAAACGTTTTCGAACTCTCCGACTAGAATTGCATACTATTAAAATAGGACTGTATCAATTTTCTTAATGAATTTACAGATATAGGCTGTTGCTGCGATCCCTAATGAATACAATGAATATAAAGACAATGTCGATTTAAGTAGTTTTTTCATTAGTTAACTGTACGCATTAACTCAAAAACATGTGACTACAATAAGCAATAAACAGTAGTTTATGCAATTAGTTTATAATATTAAGCTTTATTGCATGAGTCCATGTTTTGAAAACAAGGAGCGAGTTTTCAAATTTGTACGAATGTAGCAGCATTAAAACGAGTTGCATACTACATTTTTTTGGATAACGGCATTATACATTTATAAGAGAATACATCTAATTTTGCGCAACAACTTCCCTGTAACGACTCGGATATTTGACATCGTGCGAGTAAACGGTGGTCGACAATTCCATTTAGCTCTACGTCCCCCCGATTCTCTCTCGCTACGATAGGCTGAATTTGTGGTTACACAATCATTCGTGACAAAGTCTAATACGACATCATTGGTGCCGTAAAATGCACGGTTATTAACGATTTCTTGCAAAAGAAAAAATATTTTATAATGCTGGAATACAATAAAAAAATCTTATTTGACTTTTTCATATGAACACAAAACGTAGGTTTAGCATTATATTTACGAATCAGAAAGTCGTTTCGCGTTACGAATATGAAAATTTTCTATTTCGATCGACCGGTACACGCACATATAATTAACGATTCATTAAACTCTTGTTGCGAGGTTAGAGTGCATAAAACGCGTGCTCTGTATTTCGTTCACTTTGTTATTTTATTCTTTTACATTTAAGTGGCGCATGCGTGAAATATGAGCACGTTCGCTTGTGCCAGAAATATATACTCTTACTTATTTACTAACATTAGTTGAATTATAAGTGACAGCAACAAAAACTGCGAACAAAATTTGAAAACTAGATATGTTCGCTTCCATACTATAGTAAATTATTTTGCACAGAAACACTAGCTACAGATTAGATATTACACTCCTGTCGTCAAAACCACCAACTTCTCTCGCATCTAGCGAAATGGCTAAAAAACAACGCGCGCGGATATTAATAAAGACTTCAAAAATTGTTTACAATTATAAGTTTCTTTTCATAGAATATTAAATTAAAAAGTAAGTGTAGATAAATGAAAAGAGTATATTAAGAAAAATATAAGAAGAGTATACAAAGAAAAATAACTACATAATGGATGCGCTAGACGGAGTGCTGTGAAAACTCGTACAACGAAAGGCCGCGCGAGTGACGAATGATTTTGTTGTACAATCCACAGACTCGATCACTACTCAGATAATTCTAGCGGTCAAGCGACTGATGCTCTCAACGCACTTCGTCAGAATGTTCGTCGCAAATAGTTCTCTCACCTGGTGCTTGTTCTCGCCCAAATACTGAACTATTGATGTAGCACGTTCAAACGTGTGGGATGACAATCCACCCTTCTCTTGAGTAGCTAGACTCGAAAACCATGCTTTTTCTCCATTTGATGAAGCACATGGTTCTAATATATAATATTGTTCCATCTCTCTCTGCTGGCCACAGTATGTTGACGTCTTGGGATCCAGCCTTGTCTGTGGAAAGAAACCCATAGTGTTTAATATTATTAATAATATTTTGCGATAGTAAAGGTATAGGACAGGTCGATCGAAACAAAATTGAACTCTTGCAATTTTCGAAATTCCTCATGTTATAATGGAAATAGGGCTTATGCTAATCTTTTACGAAATTTGTTCTATTTGAACACAAAATTAAAGTAAAGGTTTGGATACATAGGAGAAAAATCTTCTTTACATAGTTTTCTAACAATTGTCATGAAACTAATATTTTCACAAAACTGCTCATTACATTATCTAAAGTGCAGTAGTCGACTGCGCACCATTGAATGACCCGCCAAAACCTTGTACCGTCGCGACTCAAAAGAGGGCGACGACAGCAGCCGCCGCGGCGCCGTCTCGCGCGACCAGGCACCGAAAGAGGAGGCACCACCCCTATCCGGGGGCTGGCCAGCGGACCCTCAGCCCCAGCGGGCTACAAAGCAGCGCCCCGGCGGGCAGAGGGGAGTTGAGTGCCTACCAGCAGTATCGAGTGCAGGGCCCTATAACTCCCATATAACGTGGTGGAGACCATTACGGTGGCGCGCTCTGCTGCATCACCTTCCTTACAGGAACTAAAACACGAACTGCTGCCAACGATACTTTCAACGTGCGTGGCTGCTGCGTGAATTTGCGGGTCGCAAGCAGACTCATTATGTTACAAAAAATAACGTTTACGTTCGCGCTTTCTTCAGAGGTTTCTTACAAGTAGAAATTATGTATAATTGTATATTTAGAAGACACTTTTCGTATTGCTCACAAATTAGCCAATTCGTATGTAGGAAAGTTGGCGAGCCTACCGGCAGCTGCACCCGGCGACACTAGCGTTTCCTATAGTAGCAACCTCGAGCTTTGTCCCGATTTTGATGGAGAGTTGCCGGGGCCTGATCGAGTTCATCAGTGAATTGTGAACTGTGTTGACGGAACAGCAAAGGGTACGGGACACACACACACACACACACACTCTCACTCTCTCATAGATACTTCGGTGCTACAGCTACTAACTTCGGATATCTCCATGGGCAACGGCGACTTTGGCATACACTGGTACACCTTCAGGAAAATTGTTGGATCTGGCTTATACATGGTTACTCTGTACTGGTGTGAGATAAGAATAAATCTATTTTTTAAGAAATTACGTTTTTTGGACATAACATAAAGATTTCATGAAAGTCTTATCCAAGGACAGTTTATAACGTACGAAGCACTAATACAGCAAAGCTCTTTCGAGAGATTTTTGGAAAATTTCGAAAATGTGTTTAAGCTTCGTGTATATTACTCCCATAACTGACTGAATCCGAATCGAATTCGCAAAGCGAGTTCAGTCAGATCGTTGGAGGAATTTCCATTTTGGAGAAAAGTCAGTTTAGGGGTTTAGACGCAAATGTCACCCAACGAACGGACGGATCTGAGCAACCAGCGACCCGGCATTTTGGAATTCACGGCTTTTCCCCGGATTTCCAGGTCTGAAAATATAAAATTTCCAGGTTGTGATTCGCACTTTACAACACTTTTTCTGTTGATTCCTTAACCGTACTATGTAACTAACGCACCTTTGTTTCGTAACCGAATGTTATCTCGCAGAATTTGTTGAAAAAAAAACCCTAAAGAAAACTCCGATTTTTTCTAGGAAGCAATAATTAATATTCACAGACCTGAAATGCTTAAGAAACAGTATTCTCAGCCGGAATATCGATTTCGGATCTGATGCCAACACAGATTTTGAAATACCGTTTTCCTTCGATCACGTTCGGAAAATGTCACTCCTACCGTGAATAAGAGTTTTTAACGCGCAAGTAGGAATATGTTTTTTTTAAAATTGGCATTCTGCTGTCGATAACTGTGGACTACACGATATACCTGATTTTATAATTAACAATACTTTTGAAAGTTCAGAATAAATTGATCATATTGGCTTGAAACATCCCAGATATATTAATTTTTAAACATTTTAAGATTACATAATCGATTTGGAATACATCAGTTTTTAAACGTTCAGTAAAAGTATTAACCAACATAATACTTCCTTGTCGATTCTAAAATCTGTTATGAGTTTTCCGGATTTCTTTCAAAACAGAGATTATTGTTTGTGCTAAACACAGTGTCAATGGATAGTTTTATCTATTTTTTACTTTTCCGTATACATACGTATATCCGGAGTAATATTAAGTTTGGGGAAAGTTATGTAATGCTGCGAAATATTTATTTCAGATATCAACGCAAATACTTTTTTAGGGACCACTAATACCGAAAAAGTGTTTTTTTCTAACGTCCGTTCGTCCGTCACTAACTCCTAAATTACCCGTGCAATTTTTTTCCAAACTAAATAAACCCCTGTCAATCTGGACTCAGTCGAAGCCCTGAAATTATTAAAACCCATTAATTAATACTGGGGGGTACCTTAAAAACTCCTACCGGACATTTCAAAATTGAAAAACAACTCCCAATTTTAGGCCCGGCCAGATTAAATGTTAACACGGAGTAGCCTATAAGAAATTAATTTCCCGGCCAGTTTGCGCGCTCAGAGGTGTTAAGGCGAATATGGACGAGTACCCAAAAGTACCCACACGAGTTTGCTGCCTTCAACGTCTGAAGAAATCAAGATTTTGGTCGCCAATAACAATTCTTTCCCTCTGTGTTACCTGGGTCACGTGGGCAGGGCGCAGTGAACCGGAAGAGCTTCCGCGAGCCCAATGTTAGGCCCGGCCAGAATGAATGCTAAACCATTTGATCCGGAACAGCCTATAAGCAATTAATTTCCTGGTCAGTTGGCGTGCTCTATGGTGTTACGGCGAATATGGGCGAAAAACGCTCGGAGCTACCGCCCCCTGGCTGAAGGCTGGACTACGTCTGAGAGAGGAGTTGCTCCCTGGCCGCCGCCGCCTCGCTCTCCACCCTTTCCCATAGTGATGGTGCGGGAAGCGGGACCTTGCTTGCAGCCGGGGAGTTGTGCGAGAGCACAGGGCCGAAATATAATTCGAGAGGCTACGAACGTGGCGTGCCTGTGGATTGCGACATGACCATGGTGGAATACTTTCCTAAACTGCCTGCCCACCACTCAGGTGAACTGGAAAATACGGCGTGGTGCGAGGTGCTCCTAAGGAATGATTGGAAGTCAAGTCAATTTGTTGAAGTTTTTGCCCCTCGACTATCAGTGTGCCGGTGCTGGAGTGAATTGCTTTTCAGTGTTTATACCAGAAAGTATTAATTGAATTGCCATTTTGGTTGAGTTTGTTTATTAGTGGAGTGGAGTTTGTTAATGAGTCTTCTTAATGTGTAAAGAAATAATAGCAAGTTTCCGTTCTGCGGCGCAGCCAATGGAATGTCTTCATAAAATAAATGCGACGTTTGTTGTCGTTGGAATAATGTTCCTATTCAAATGTTTTCCTTTCACGTCCTTTAATGGACACTGTTAGGAGTTCAAATTTTTCTATTTAGGGCTTGGAGCAATTTTCAGGGTTAGCTCAAAATATTCGAAAATTTCAATTCGCGCCTACCTACAACTAGAAAACTTATGTTAAAGATTTCTCCTACAAATAAAATTTGATTTATTTCATTAACATCGTGTTTATTTTTTTGAACATTTAACTAGTTTTCGGACAAAATGTAAATTGAATTCAATTAATTCCTTATTTTACGTGGCGAGGTTCGGGCCATTAGACCCGCACTTCCGTCTGAACACGCAAATTTCGCTACTCTCTTTTCACTAACTAGCAGAGGAATGAGGTATTTCTTGGGCGAGAAAAAGGCGATTTTTTAATTTAGTTCAGAGGCGTCATTTAGGCTTAAGGATCTTTTAATGCAAGTAAATCTACTAACATGGGACAATCGGCTTTACTTCCCCTCCAATGGATTTTTCCGCCATTAAAAATCCACGGCTTCGATCTGGTTTCAACCCGCCAACTTGGGTTTACCACGTCCGACACGCTAACCGTTACACAATCGTGCCACTATAGGTGCAATTTTTAAAAATAACAAAAACAATATTTTCTCACAAACGGCTTAAAGTTTATCTTTCAGCATTTAATAGAGATAGTGCTAAATACATAAAAAGATGACATAAACATTAATTTGCTCTTTTCCCTTATACTTTCAAAAATTTCGAAAATGTAATTTTTTGACTTATCTCACGCATTTAAAGTATCGCCGATTTGTTTTATGACTACTTTTATTACATTCATTACTATATTTATGAGTATGTGTGCTCTAAATAAGGTCATGCAATGTTTCTCGAGAATTCAAACGTTTTTTGTGAAAACTAGCTTAAAATTATCTACTATCAGAAACGCTCTAACGCCATTTTCTCAAATTTTGTTCCATACAATTCTTCAAACGTTTCGAACGGATAGTGCTAATTGTACTCTTTAAGAGCAAAGTTAAAAGTAATAATAAAGTTCATTTTGGGTTATTATTTGTTTTTCTTCTCCAAACATAACACAAATGTAATTATTTATAGATCTCTCACGCCGTCAATTTGCACATTTCCAGTAATTTGTAAACCCTATAGTACTTGTGAGATAACGTGCTTCTAATTACTTCTAATGAATATTTTCTAACACTCCATCCTTTTGGGTGAAAAAGCTTCAAATTTCCAAATTAAAGAAGTGCTTAAACACCATTAACTTATAAATGGCTCCAAATGTTTCAAAGACAAGTGCCACTTAGGCCAAGGTTTCACTGTTCTTTAATATTCTTGAATTTGCATTACTTACTATTAAACACTTGATATCAAATGAGGCCAAAATCCCGAAATTAAGGGCAAAAATGGTAAAAAATCAAAATTCGTAGTTTCTTTCTGAAATCACGTATGTAAGTACAACTCTCGACGAGAAATTCAATGGTGCAAAGAAAACGCAACCCGACTATTAGTTTCGAAATTATACTCGTGAAATCAAAATAGGAAATCACGAAATTCAGGGAAAAAATTGGAAAAACCTAATTGAGTAGTTTCATTCTGTAACCATGCATGTAAGTACAACTCTCGAAAAGAAATTCAAATGTGCAAGCCAGACGTCAATCCGAATTTTAGTTTCGAAATTAAACCCTTTAAATAATATAAAGCTCAAATCCCGAAATCAGGGGAAAATATGTAAAAATACTAATTTCGAAGTTTCTTTCTGATATCACGTATGTAAGTACAACTCACGACGAGAAATTCAATGGTGCAAGCCAAACGTCAATCCGACATTTAGTACAAAAATTAAACCCTTTGAATTATAAAAAGTTCAAATCCCGAAATCGGAGGAAAAATTGAAAAAAACCTAATTTCGTAACTTCTTTTTGATATCACGTATTGAAGTACAACTCGCGACGAGAAATTTAATGGTGCAAGCCACACGTCAATCCGAATTTTAGTTTCGATATTAAACCCTTTAAATAATATAAAGCTCTTATAACAAAATTGGGGGAAATAATGTAAAAAACCTGATTTCGTAGTTTCTTTCTGATATCACGTATGTAAGTAAAACACGGGTCGAGAAATTCAATGGTGCAAGCCACACGTCAATTCGACTTTTAGTTTCGAAATTAAACCTTTTCAATAATATAAAGCTCTTATCCCCAAAATTGGGGGTAATATTGTAAAAAAACCTGATTTCGTAGTTTCATTTTGATATCACGTATGTAAGTACAATTCGCGACGAGAAAGTCAATGGTGCAAGCCAGACGTCAAACCGACTTTTAGACTCAAAATTAAACCCTTTGAATTATTAAAAGCTCAAATCCCGAAATTGGGGGAAAAATTGCAAAAAACTTAATATCGTAGTTTCCTTTTGAAATCACGTATCTAAATACAACTCTCGACGAGAAATTCAATGTGCAAGCCCAGACATCAATCCGACTTTTAGTTTCGAAATTAAACCCTTTAAATCATATGAAGCTCTAATCCCCGAAACCGCGGGGAAAATTGCAAAAAACCTAATATCGTAGTTTCTTTTGAAATCACCTATGTAAATACAACTCTCGACGACAAATTCAATGTGCAAGCCAGACGTCAATCCGAATTTTAGTTTCGAAATTAAACCCTTTAAATAATATAAAGCTCAAATCCCGAAATCGGGGGAAAATTGTAGAAAACCTAATTTCGTAACTTCTTTTTGATATCACGTATTGAAGTACAACTCGCGACGAGAAATTTAATGGTGCAAGCCACACGTCAATCCGAATTTTAGTTTCGATATTAAACCCTTTAAATAATATAAAGCTCTTATAACAAAATTGGGGGAAATAATGTAAAAAACCTGATTTCGTAGTTTCTTTCTGATATCACGTATGTAAGTAAAACACGGGTCGAGAAATTCAATGGTGCAAGACACACGTCAATTCGACTTTTAGTTTCGAAATTAAACCTTTTCAATAATATAAAGCTCTTATCCCCAAAATTGGGGGTAATATTGTAAAAAAACCTGATTTCGTAGTTTCATTTTGATATCACGTATGTAAGTACAATTCGCGACGAGAAAGTCAATGGTGCAAGCCAGACGTCAAACCGACTTTTAGACTCAAAATTAAACCCTTTGAATTATTAAAAGCTCAAATCCCGAAATTGGGGGAAAAATTGCAAAAAACTTAATATCGTAGTTTCCTTTTGAATCACGTATCTAAATACAAACTCTCGACGAGAAATTCAATGTGCAAGCCAGACATCAATCCGACTTTTAGTTTCGAAATTAAACCCTTTAAATCATATGAAGCTCTAATCCCGAAAACCGCGGGGAAAAATGCAAAAAACCTAATATCGTAGTTTCTTTTGAAATCACCTATGTAAATACAACTCTCGACGACAAATTCAATGTGCAAGCCAGACGTCAATCCGAATTTTAGTTTCGAAATTAAACCCTTTAAATAATATAAAGCTCAAATCCCGAAATCGGGGGAAAATTGTAGAAAACCTAATTTCGTAACTTCTTTTTGATATCACGTATTGAAGTACAACTCGCGACGAGAAATTTAATTGGTGCAAGCCACACGTCAATCCGAATTTTAGTTTCGATATTAAACCCTTTAAATAATATAAAGCTCTTATCCCAAAAATTGGGGGTAATATTGTAAAAAACCTGATTTCGTAGTTTCATTTTGATATCACGTATGTAAGTACAATTCGCGACGAGAAAGTCAATGGTGCAAGCCAGGCGTCAATCCGACTTTAAGTGTCGACATTGAACACTTTAAAGTGCAAAAAGCTCAAATACCGAAATTGAGGGAAAATTTGCAAAAAACCTAATTTCGTAGTTTCTTTTTGAAATAAGGTAAGTACAACTCGCGATGAGAAATTCAATGGTGCAAGCCAGACGTCAATCCGAATTTTAGTTTCGAAATTAAACCCCTTTAAATCATATGAAGCTCAAATTCCGAAATCGGGGAAAAAATTATAAAAATACTAATTTCGTAGTTTCTTTCTGATATCACTTATGTAAATACAACTCCTTACGAGAAATTCAATGGTGCAAGCCAGACGTCAATCCGAATTTTAGATTTCGAAATTAAACCCTTTAAATTATATAAGGCTCTTATCCCGAAATTGGGGGTAATATTGTAAAAAAACCTGATTAAGTAGTTTAATTTTGATATCACGTATGTAAGTACAACTCGCGACGAGAAATTCAATGGTGCAAGCCAGACGTCAATCCGACTTTAAGTTTCGAAATTAAACTCTTTAAATAATATAAAGCTCAAATCCCGAAATCGGGGGAAAAATTGTAAAAAACCTAAATTCGGAGTTTCTTTATGATATCACGTCTGTAAGTACAACCCCCGACCGAGAAATTCAATGGTGCAAGCCAGACGTCAATCCGACTTTTAATTTCGAAATTGAACCTTTTAAATAATAGAAAGCTCAAAACCCGAAATAGCGGGAAAAACTGTAAAAAAACTATTTTCGTAGTTTATTTTTGATATCACGTATGTAAGTACAATTCGCGACGAGAAATTCAATGGTGCAAGCCAGACGTCAATCCGACTTTTAGCATCAAAATTAAACCCTTTGAATTATAAAAAGCTCAAATCCCGAACTAGGGGGAAAAATTGCAAAAAACCTAATATCCTATTTTCATTTTGAAATCACGTATGTAAATACAACTCTCGACGAGAAATTCAATGTGCAAGCCGGACGTTAATTTGGCTTTTAGTTTCGAAATTAAACCCTTTGAATTATAAAAATCTCAAATCCCGAAATTGGGGGAAAAATTGCAAAAAACCTAATATCGTAGTTTCTTTTGAAATCACCTATGTAAATACAACTCTCGACGACCAATTCAATGTGCAAGCCAGACGTCAATCCGAATTTTAGTTTCGAAATTAACCCTTTAAATAATATAAAGCTCAAATCCCAAAATCGGGGGAAAAATTGTAGAAAACCTAATTTCGTAACTCCTTTTTGACATAACGTATTGAAGTACAACTCGCGACGAGAAATTTAATGGTGCAAGCCACACGTCAATGCCAATTTTAGTTTCGATATTAAACCCTTTAAATAATATAAAGCTCTTATCCCCAAATTGGGGGTAATATTGTAAAAAACCTGATTTCGTAGTTTCATTTTGATATCATGTATGTAAGTACAATTCGCGACGAGAAAGTAGATGGTGCAAGCCAGACGGTCAATCTGAATTTTAGTTTCAAAATAAAACCTTTTAAATCATATGAAGCTCAAATTCCGAAATCGGAGAAAAATTTTAAAAAACCTAATTTCGTAGTTTCTTTTTGATATGACATACGTATGTACAATTCGCGACGAGAAATTCAATGGTGCAAGCCAGACGTCAATCTGACTTTTAGTTTCGAAATTAAACCTTTTAAATAATATAAAGCTCAAATCCCGAAAAGCGGGAAAAACTGTAAAAAACCTATTTTCGTAGTTTCATTTTGATATCACGTATGTAAGTACAATTCGCGACGAGAAAGTCAATGGTGCAAGCCAGACGTCAATCCGAATTTTAGTTTCAAAATTAAACCTTTTAAATCATATAAAGCTCAATTTCCGAAATCGGAGAAAAATTTTAAAAAAACTAATTTCGTAGTTTCTTTTTGATATCACGTATGTATGTACAATTCGCGACGAGAAATTCAATGGTGCAAGCCAGACGTCAATCCGAGTTTTAGCATCAAAATTAAACTCTTTGAATTAAAAAAAGCTCAAATCTCGAAATTGGGGGAAAAAATTGCAAAAAACCTAATATCGTAGTTTTCTTTTGAAATCACGTATCTAAATACAACTCTCGACGAGAAATTCAATGTGCAAGCCAGACGTCAATCCGACTTTTAGTGTCGACATTGAACCCTTTTAAGTGCAAAAAGCTCAAATACCGAAATTGAGGGAAAATTTGCAAAAACCTAAATTAGAAGTTTCTTTTTGAAATAAGGTAAGTACAACTCGCGATGAGAAATTCAATGTGCAAGCCAGACGTCAATTCGACTTTTAGTTTCGAAATTAAACCTTTTCAATAATATAAAGCTCTTATCCCCAAAATTGGGGGTAATATTGTAAAAAAACCTGATTTCGTAGTTTCATTTTGATATCACGTATGTAAGTACAATTCGCGACGAGAAAGTCAATGGTGCAAGCCAGACGTCAAACCGACTTTTAGACTCAAAATTAAACCCTTTGAATTATTAAAAGCTCAAATCCCGAAATTGGGGGAAAAATTGCAAAAAACTTAATATCGTAGTTTCCTTTTGAAATCACGTATCTAAATACAACTCTCGACGAGAAATTCAATGTGCAAGCCAGACATCAATCCGACTTTTAGTTTCGAAATTAAACCCTTTAAATCATATGAAGCTCTAATCCCGAAACCGCGGGGAAAATTGCAAAAAACCTAATATCGTAGTTTCTTTTGAAATCACCTATGTAAATACAACTCTCGACGACAAATTCAATGTGCAAGCCAGACGTCAATCCGAATTTTAGTTTCGAAATTAAACCCTTTAAATAATATAAAGCTCAAATCCCGAAATCGGGGGAAAATTGTAGAAAACCTAATTTCGTAACTTCTTTTTGATATCACGTATTGAAGTACAACTCGCGACAGAGAAATTTAATGGTGCAAGCCACACGTCAATCCGAATTTTAGTTTCGATATTAAACCCTTTAAATAATATAAAGCTCTTATCCCAAAAATTGGGGGTAATATTGTAAAAAACCTGATTTCGTAGTTTCATTTTTGATATCACGTATGTAAGTACAATTCGCGACGAGAAAGTCAATGGTGCAAGCCAGGCGTCAATCCGACTTTAAGTGTCGACATTGAACACTTTAAAGTGCAAAAAGCTCAAATACCGAAATTGAGGGAAAATTTGCAAAAAACCTAATTTCGTAGTTTCTTTTTGAAATAAGGTAAGTACAACTCGCGATGAGAAATTCAATGGTGCAAGCCAGACGTCAATCCGAATTTTAGTTTCGAAATTAAACCCTTTAAATCATATGAAGCTCAAATTCCGAAATCGGGGAAAAAATTATAAAAATACTAATTTCGTAGTTTCTTTCTGATATCACTTATGTAAATACAACTCCTTACGAGAAATTCAATGGTGCAAGCCAGACGTCAATCCGAATTTTAGTTTCGAAATTAAACCCTTTAAATTATATAAGGCTCTTATCCCGAAATTGGGGGTAATATTGTAAAAAACCTGATTAAGTAGTTTAATTTTGATATCACGTATGTAAGTACAACTCGCGACGAGAAATTCAATGGTGCAAGCCAGACGTCAATCCGACTTTAAGTTTCCGAAATTAAACTCTTTAAATAATATAAAGCTCAAATCCCGAAATCGGGGGAAAAATTGTAAAAAACCTAAATTCGGAGTTTCTTATTGATATCACGTCTGTAAGTACAACCCCCCGACGAGAAATTCAATGGTGCAAGCCAGACGTCAATCAGACTTTTAATTTCGAAATTGAACCTTTTAAATAATAGAAAGCTCAAAACCCGAAATAGCGGGAAAAACTGTAAAAAAACTATTTTCGTAGTTTATTTTTGATATCACGTACGTAAGTACAATTCGCGACGAGAAATTCAATGGTGCAAGCCAGACGTCAATCCGACTTTTAGCATCAAAATTAAACTCTTTGAATTAAAAAAGCTCAAATCTCGAAATTGGGGGAAAAATTGCAAAAAACCTAATATCGTAGTTTTCTTTTGAAATCACGTATCTAAATACAACTCTCGACGAGAAATTCAATGTGCAAGCCAGACGTCAATCCGACTTTTAGTTTCGAAATTAAATCCTTTAAATAATATAAAGCTCTTATCCCGAAATTGGGGGTAATATTGTAAAAAACCTGATAAGGTAGTTTAATTTTGATATCACGTATGTAAGTACAAACTCGCGACGAGAAATTCAATGGTGCAAGCCAGACGTCAATCCGACTTTAAGTTTCGAAATTAAACCCTTTAAATAATATAAAGCTCAAATCCCGAAATCGGGGAAAAGATTGTAAAAAACCTAAATTCGTATTTTCTTATTGATATCACGTATGTAAGTACAACCCGCGACGAGAAATTCAATGGTGCAAGCCAGACGTCAATCCGACTTTTAGTGTCGACATTGAACCCTTTTAAGTGCAAAAAGCTCAAATACCGAAATTGAGGGAAAATTTGCAAAAACCTAAATTAGAAGTTTCTTTTTGAAATAAGGTAAGTACAACTCGCGATGAGAAATTCAATGTGCAAGCCAGACGTCAATCCGAATTTGAGTTTCGAAATTAAACACTTTAAATAATATAATGCTCTTATCCCGAAATTGTGGGTAATATTGTAAAAAACCTGATTTCGTAGTTTCTTTATGATATCACGTATGTAAGTTCAATTCGCGACGAGAAAGTCAATGGTGCAAAACCAGACGCAATCCGACTTTTAGTGTCGACATTGAACCCTTTAAAGTGCAAAAAGCTCAAATACCGAAATTGAGGGAAAATTTGCAAAAAACCTAATTTCGTAGGTTCTTTTGAAATAAGGTAAGTACAACTCGCGATGAGAAATTCAATGGTGGAAGCCAGACGTCAATCCGAATTTTAGTTTCGATATTAAGCCCTTTAAATAATATAAAGCTCTTATCCCGAAATTGGGGAAAATAATGTAAAAAACCTGATTTCGTAGTTTGTTTGATATCACGTATGTAAGTACAACTCGGGTCGAGAAATTCAATGGTGCAAGCCACACGTCAATCCGACTTTTAGTTTCGAAATTAATCCCTTTAAATAATATAAAAGCTCTTATCCCCAAAATTAAGGGGTAATATTGTAAAAAACGTGATTACGTAGTTTCATATTGATATGACGTATGTAAGTACAATTCGCGACGAGAAAGTCAATGGTGAGAGCCAGACGTCAATCCGACTTTTAGTGTCGACATCGAACCCTTTAAAGTGCAAAAAGCTCAAATACCGAAATTGAGGGAAAATTTGCAAAAAACCTAATTTCGTAATTTCTTTTTGAAATAAGGTAAGTACAACTCGCGATGAGAAATTAAAAGTGCAAGACAGACGTCAATCCGAATTTAAATTTCGAAATTAAACCCTTTAAATCATATGAAGCTCAAATTCCGAAATCAGAGAAAAATTTTAAAAAACCTAACTTCGTAGTTTCTTTTTGATATCACGTATGTATGTACAATTCGCGACGAGAATTTCAATGGTGCAAGCCAGACGTCAATCCGACTTTTAGCATAAAAATTAAACCCTTTGAATTATAAAAAAGCTCAAAACCCGAAATTGGGGGAAAAATTGCAAAAAACCTAATATCGTAGTTTTCTTTTGAAATCACGTATGTAAATACAACTCTCGACGAGAAATTCAATGTGCAAGCCAGATGTCAATCCGGCTTTTAGTTTCGAAATTAAACCCTTTTAATTATAAAAAGCTCAAATCCCAAAATTGGGGGAAAAATTGCAAAAAACCTAATATCGTAGTTTCCTTTTGAAATTACGTATGTAAATACAACTTTTGACGAGAAATTCAATGAGCAGGCCAGACGTCAATGCGACTTTTAGTTTCGAAATGAAACCCTTTTAATCATATGAAGCTCTAATCCCGAAACCGGGGGAAAATTGTATAAAAACCTGACTTCGTAGTTTCTTTTTGATTTCACGTATGTATGTACAATTCGCGACGAGAAATTCAATGGTGCAAGCCAGACGTCAATCCGACTTTTAGTATAAAAATTAAACCCTTTGAATTATAAAAAGCTCAAATCCCGAAATTGGGGGAAAATTGCAACAAACCTAATATCGTAGTTTCCTTTTGAAATTACGTATGTAAATACAACTCTCGACGAGAAATTCAATGAGCAGGCCAGACGTCAATGCGACTTTTAGTTTCGAAATGAAACCCTTTAAATCATATGAAGCTCTAATCCCGAAACCGGGGGAAAATTGGTAAAAAACCTAACTTCGTAGTTTCTTTTTGATTTCACGTATGTATGTACAATTCGCGACGAGAATTCAATGGTGCCAGCCAGATGTCAATCCGACTTTTAGATTCGAAATTAAACCCTTTAAATAAAATAAAGCTCAAATCCCAAAATCGGGGGGAAAATTGTAAAAATACTGATTTCGAAGTTTCTTTCTGATATCACGTATGTAAGTACAACTCGCTACGAGAAATTCAATATTGCAAGACAGACGTCAATCCGAATTTTAGTTTTGATATTAAACCCTTTAAATAATATAAAGCTCTTATCCCGAAATTGGAGGTAATAATGAAAAAAACCTGATTTCGTAGTTTCTTTCTGATATCACATATGTAAGTACAACTCGGGTCGAGAAATTCAGGGGTGCAAGCCACACGTCAATCCGAATTTCAGTTTCGAAATTAAACCCTTTAAATAATATAAAGCTCAAATCCCGAATTCAGGGGAAAAATTGTAAAAAACCTAAATTTGTAGTTTCTTATTGATATAACGTATGTAAGTACAACCCGCGACGAGAAATTCAATGGTGCAAGCCAGACGTCAAACAAACTTTTAGTTTCGAAATTAAACCTTTTAAATAACATAAAGCTCAAACCCCGAAATAGCGGGAAAATCTATAATAAACCTATTTTCGTAGTTTCTTTTTGTATCACGTATGTCAGTACAATTCGCGACGAGAAATTCAATCGTGCAAGCCAGCCAGACGTCAGTCAGACTTTTTTGTATCAAAATTAAACCCTTTGAATTATAAAAAGCTCAAATCCCGAAATTGGGGGAAAAATTGCAAAAAACCTAATATCGTAGTTTCTTTTGAAATCACCTATGTAAATAACCTCTCTCGATGACAAATTCCAATGTGCAAGCCAGACGTCAATCCGAATTTTAGTTTCGAAAATTAAACCCTCTAAATTATATAAAGCTGAAATCACGAAATAGGGGGAAAAATTGTAAAAAACCTAATTTCGTAGTTTCTTTTTGATATCACGTATTGAAGTACAACTCGCGACGAGAAATTTAATGGTGCAAGCCGCACGTCAATCCGAATTTTAGTTTCGAAATTAAACCACTTTAAATAATATAAAGCTCTTATCCCGAAATTGGGGGTAATAATGTAAAAAACCTGATTTTCGTAGTTTCTTTCTGAAATCACGTATGTAAGTTCAATTCGCGACGAGAGAAGTCAATGGTGCAAGCCAGACGTCAATCCGACTTTTAGTGTCGACATTGAACCCTTGAAAGTGCAAAAAGCTCAAATACCGAAATTGAGGGGAAAATTTGCAAAAATCTAATTTCGTAGTTTCTTTTGAAATAAGGTAAGTACAACTCGCGATGAGAAATTCATTGTGCAAGCCAGACGTCAATCTGAATTTTAGTTTCGAAATAAAACCCTTTAAATCATATGAAGCTAAATTACGAAATCGGAGAAAAATTTTTAAAAACCTAATTTCGTAGTTTCTTTTTGATATCATGTATATATGTACAATTCGCGACGAGAAATTCAATGCTGCAAGCCAGACGTCAATCCGACTTTTAGTTTAAAAATTAAACCGTTTGAATTATAAAAAGCTCAAATCCCGAAATTGGGGGGAAAATTGCAAAAAACCTAATATCGTAGTTTCCTTTGAAATCATGTATGTAAATACAACTCTCGACGAGAAATTCAATTAGCAAGCCAGACGTCAATGCGACTTTTAGTTTCGAAATTAAACCCTTTAAATCATATGAAGCTCTAATCCCGAACCCGGGGGAAAATTGTAAAAAACCTAACTTCGTAGTTTCTTTTTGATATCATGTATATATGTACAACTCGCGACGAGAAATTCAATGGTGCCAGCCAGACGTCAATCCGACTTTTAGTTTCGAAATTAAACCCTCTGAATAAAATAAAGCTCAAATCTCAAAATCGGGGGAAAAATTGTAAAAATACTAATTTCGTAGTTTCTTTCTGATATCACGTATGTAAGTAAAACTCGCGACGAGAAATTCAATGGTGCCAGCCAGACGTCAATCCGACTTTTAGTTTCGAAATTAAACCCTTTAAATAATATAACGCTCAAATCCCAAAATCGGGGGAAAAATTGTAAAAATATTAATTTCGTAGTTTCTTTCTGATATCACGTATGTAAGTACAACTCGCTACGAGAAATTCAAAGGTGCAAGCCAAACGTCAATCCGAATTTTAGTTTCGATATTAAACCTTTTAAATAATATAAAGTTCTTATCCCGAAATTGGGGGTAATATTGTAAAAAACCTAAATTCGTAGTTTCTTATTGATATCACGTAGGTAAGTACAACCCGCGACGAGAAAATCAATGGTGCAAGCCAGACGTCAATCCGACTTTCTGTATCAAAATTAAACCCTTTGAATTATAAAAAGCTCAAATCCCGAAAATGGGGGAAAAATTGCAAAAAACCTAATATCGTAGTTTCTTTTGAAATCACCTATGTAAATACAACTCTCGACGAAAAATTCAAAGTGCAAGCCAGACGTCAATCCGAACTTTAGTTTCAAAATTAAACCCTTTAAATAATATAAAGCTCAAATCCCAAAATCGGGGGGAAAAATTGTAGAAAACCTAATTTCGTAACTTCTTTTTGATATCACGTATTGAAGTACAACTCGCGACGAGATATTTAATGGTGCAAGCCACACGTCAATCCGAATTTTAGCTTGGATATTAAACCCCTTTAAATAATATAAAGCTCTTATCCCGAAATTGGGGGTAATAATGTAAAAAACCTGATTTTGTAGTTTCTTTCTGATATCACGTATGTAAGTACAACTCGGGTCGAGAAATTTAATGGTGCAAGCCACAAGTCAATCCGACTTTTAGTTTCGAAATTAAACCCTATAAATAATTTAAAGCTCTTATCCCGAAATAAGGGGTAATATTGTAAAAAACCTGATGAAGTAGTTTAATTTTGATATCACGTATGTAAGTACAACTCGCGACGAGAAATTCAATGGTGCAAGCCAGACGTCAATCCGACTTTTAGTTTTGAAATTAAACCTATTAAATAATATAAAGCTCAAATCCCGAAATAGCGGGAAAAACTGTAAAAAACCTATTTTCGTAGTTTCTTTTTGATATCACGTATGTAAGTACAATTCGCGACGAAAAAATTCAATGGTGCAAGACAGACGTCAATTCGACTTTTTGTATCAAAATTAAACCCTTTGAATTATAAAAAGCTCAAATCCCGAAATTGGGGGAAAAATTCTAAAAAACCTAATTTCGTAGTTCCTTTTTGATATCACGTATTGAAATACAACTCGCGACGAGAAATTTAATGGTGCAAGCCACACGTCAACCCGAATTTCAGTTTCGATATTAAACCCTTTAAATACTATAAAGCTCTTATCCCGAAATTGGGGGTAATAATGTAAAAACCTGATTTTGTAGTTTCATTCTGATATCACGTATGTAAGTACAACTCGGGTCGAGAAATTCAATGGTGCAAGCCGCACGTCAATCGGACTTTTAGTTTCGAAATTAAACCCTTTAAATAATATAAAGTTCAAATCCCGAAATTGGGGGTAATATTGTAAATAACCTGATTTCGTAGTTTAATTTTGATATCACGTATGTAAGTACAATTCGCCACGAGAAAGTCAATGGTGCAAGCCAGACGTCAATCCGACTTTCAGTGTCCACATTAAACCCTTTAAAGTGCAAAAAGCTCAAATACCGAAATTGAGGGGAAAAATTGCAAAAAACCTAATTTCGTAGTTTCTTTTTGAAATAAAGTAGAAACAACCCCCGATGAGAAATTCAATGGTACAAGCCAGAGGTCAATCCGACTTTTAGCATCAAAATTAAACCCTGTGAATTATAAAAAGCTCAAATCCCGAAATTGGGGGGAAATTGCAAAAAACATAATATCGTAGTTTCCTTTAGAAAACACGTATGTAAATACAACTCTCGACGAGAAATTCAATGAGCAGGCCAGACGTCAATGCGACTTTTAGTTTCGAAATGAAACCCTTTAAATCATATGAAGCTCTAATCCCGAAACCGGGGGAAAATTGTAAAAAAACCTAACTTCGTAGTTTCTTTTTGATTTCACGTATGTAAGTACAACTCACGACGAGAAATTCAATGGTGCAAGTCACACGTCAATCCGACTTTTAGTTTCGAAATTAAACCCTTTAAATAATATATAGCTCCAAATCCCAAAATCGGGGGGAAAATTGTAAAAAACCTAATTTTGTAGTTTCTTTTTGAAAACACGTATGTAAGTACAACTCGAGACGAGAAATTCAATGTGCAAGCCAGACGTCAACCCGACTTTAAGTTTCGAAATTAAACCCTTTAAATAATATAAAGCTCAAATCACGAAATCGGGGGAAAAATTGTAAAAATACTAATTTCGTAGTTTCTTTCTGATATCAAGTATGTAAGTACAACTCTCGACGAGAAATTCAATGGTGCAAGGCAGACGTCAATCCGAATTTTAGTTTCGATATTGTGGCGAAACCGATTTCCTCATGCCAGGAAAATTAAATTAAACAAACAGACTCGGCCACCATGAGTTCTACTGGGAACAGATTGCGACATGGCCTCACGCGCCGCAACCCTACTTATCTGACAGCCGTCTCCGCCTCCGGCACATTAAGAAAGTCGTTACAGGGTCAGTCGTCGACAGATTTACTGTGGAGCACGTGTTCGCATGCCCAGCTGCGCGAACCTTCTAGATCGCTTTTGAAATTGACAAATTCTTCACGGACAACGCCCGTCTTGTGCGAGCATGTTCTAGAAGGGCAAAGAAAATTCTGGATGCTCACAGTTATGCAAAGAGTCGGAACTCCATTCACTACCCCATTCACTATTGGTCGAAATAACGTAATGCGCCATTTCTTTCGGCCAATAGTGACGCAACTATCTTAAGGAGCCAGAACATGCGAGAAAACGAGTGGGGGGTAAAAGTTAACCTAATAAGATTTGACTTATAAAATTGGCATTCAAAGCAGGGCAGTCGAGAGAGAAACTTCTCTGGGAGGGAGAGCTATTCACCGATCAGAGGCAAGTTCGCCTCTGATGGACTTAAAGAAAACTTCGGTGTGGGCTATTGTAAAAGAGCAGAGTAAAGTGGGCAGAGAAAATTCTCTGAAGTGGGAATCAGTTGCAAAGTGAAGCGAATGTGTCGCTGCAGGATTTCTAGACTTTCCAAAGTTGCAATTGTGAATATTCACGAGTATCAGAAGAATTCGTGACTGGTTACTACGCTCTTGAAATCGATAGTGACTGCCGGCCGACCCCGAGCTCAACCAGACTGCCAGGCGCCGTTACAACGCCGCACCCTCGGCCGTGCCGCCGCCTCCCCTCGGCCGCGCCGCCGCCTTCAGACGGCTGACCAGCTGACAGGCGTGCCTGGGTGGGCACAAGGACATCGCCCCCGGCCGCGCCCTCTGCGAAGGTTGCCGCCGCCTCCCCTCGACGGCAACACGCCCGTTTCGGGCCACAAAAAGAAACTTTACCAAGGCAATATAATTCAGGGTATTCATCCCTGCGAAAATCCTGTATTGCGGTGTCGCGCTAAGACACACTGATCTGTAATATTTGTTACCATTGTGATGCTAACTATAAGTCTTCCTAATTTCTAAGCTTTACACTGGCTACTAACTTTTCATCTTCTTACCTGTCCACCTAATTTTCAGATTTCTGATCCTATGTACATGTGTAACTTCCCTGGGGCATTTTGAATTATTTTGCCCAGGAATAACAGTGATTTTACCAGTGATCCAAGTGTTTCTTTCATGTTACCAGTATCTGTTTAACGATTCCTTCCATCACCGACTGAGCTATTTCAGGGCCGCTTACCGGGCGTTCTCTCACGAGACGACCGGGAGTGTTACAATATTAAACCCTTTAAATAATTTAGAGCTCTTATCCCGAAATTGGGGGAAAAATTGCAAAAACACCTAATATCGCAGTTTCTTTTAAAATCACCTATGTAAATACAACTCTCGACGACAAATTCAATGTACAAGCCAGACGTCAATCCGAATTTTAGTTTCGAAATTAAACCTTTTAAATAATATAAAGCTCAAATCCCGAAATCGGGGGAAAAAATTTTAAAAATCTAATTTCGTAGTTTCTTTTTGATATCACGTATTGAAGTACAACTCGCGACAAGAAATTTAATGGTGCAATCCACACGTCAATCCGACTTTTAGTAGCGAAATTAAACACTTTAAATAATATAAAGCTCTTATCCCGAAATTGGGAGTAATAATGTAAAAACCCTGATTTCGTAGTTTCTTTCTGATATCACGTATGTAAGTACAACTCGAGTCGAGAAATTCAGGGGTGCAAGCCACACGTCAATCCGAATTTCAGTTTCGAAATTAAACCCTTTAAATAATATAAAGCTCTTATCCCCGAAATTGGGGGTAATATTGTAAAAAACCTAAATTCGTAGTTTCTTATTGATATCACGTAGGTAAGTACAACCCGCGACGAGAAAATCAACGGTGCAAGCCAGACGTCAATCCGACTTTTAGTTTCGAAATTAAAACCCTTTAAATAATATAAAGCTCAAATCCCAAAATCGGGGGAAAATTGTAAAAACATAATTTTGTAGTTTCTTTTTGATAACACGTATGTAAGTACAACTCGAGACGAGAAATTCAATGTGCAAGCCAGACGTCAATCCGACATTTTGAATCAAAATTAAACCCTTTAAATCATATGAAGCTCTAATCACGAAATCGGGGGAAAAAATTGTAAAAACATAATTTTGTAGTTTCTTTTTGATATCACGTATGTAAGTACAACCCGCGACGAGAAATTAAATGGTGCAAGCCAGACGTCAATCCGACTTTTACTTTCGATATTAAACCCTTAAAAACTATAAAGCTCTTATCCCGAAATTGGGGGTAATAATGTAAAAAACCTGATTTCGTAGTTTCATTCTGATATCACGTATGTAAGGACAACTCGTGACGAGAAATTCAATGGTGCAAGCCAGACGTCAATCCGACTTCTAGTTTCGAAATTAAACCATTTAAATAATATAGAGCTAAAATACCGAAATAGCAGGGAAAACTGTAAAAAACCTATTTTCGTAGTTTCTTTTTGATATCACGTATGTAAGTACAACCCGCGACGAGAAATTAAATGGTGCAAGCCAGACGTCAATCCGACTTTTTGTATCAAAATTAAACCCTTTGAATTATAAAAAGCTCAAATCCCGAAATTGGGGGAAAAATTGCAAAAAAACCTAATATCGCAGTTTCTTTTGAAATCACCTATGTAAATACAACTCTCGACGACAAATTCAATGTGCAAGACAGACGTCAATCCGAATTTTAGTTTCGAAATTAAACCCTTTAAATAATATAAAGCTAAAATCCGAAATCTGGGGGAAAATAGTAAAAAACCTTAATTCGTAGTTTCTTTTTGATATCACGTATGTAAGTACAACCCGCGACGAGAAATTAAATGGTGCAAGCCAGACGTCAATCCGACTTTTAGTTTCGATATTAAACCCTTTAAATACTATAAAGCTCTTATCACGAAATTGGGGGTAATAAATGTAAAAACCTGATTTCGTAGTTTCATTCTGATATCACGTATGTAAGTACAACTCGGGGTCGAGAAATTCAATGGTGCAAGCCACACGTCAATCCGACTATTAGTTTCGAAATTAAACCCTTTAAATAATATAAAGCTCAAATCTCGAAATTGGGGGTAATATTGTAAATAACCTAATTTCGCAGTTTCATTTTGATATCACGTATGTAAGTATAATTCGCCACAAGAAAAGTCAATGGGGCAAAGCCACACGTAAATCCGACTTTTTGTATCAAAATTAAACCCTTTGAATTATAAAAAGCTCAAATCCCGAAATTGGGAGAAAAATTGCAAAAAACAAATATCGTAGTTTCTTTTGAAATCACTTATGTAAATACAAATCTCGACGACAAATTCAATGTGCAAGCCAGACGTCAATCCGACTTGTAGTTTCGAAATTAAACCCTTTAAATAATATAAAAAGCTCAAATCCCAAAATCGGAGGAAAATTGTAAAAACATAATTTTGTAGTTTCTTTTTGATAGCATGTATGTAAGTACAACTCGCGACGAGAAATTCAATGGTGCAAGCCAGACGTCAATCCCACTTAGTTTCGAAATTAAACCTTTTAAATAATATAAAGCTCAAATCCCGAAATAGGGGGAAAAAATGTAAAAAACCTATTTTCGTAGTTTCTTTTTAATATCACGTATGTAAGTGCAATTCGCGACGAGAAATTCAATGGTGCAAGCCAGACGTCAATCCGACCTTTTGTATCAAAATTAACCCTTTGAATTATAAAAAGCTCAAACCCGAGATTGGGGGAAAATTTACAAAAAACCTAATATCGTAGTTTCTTTTTAAATCACCTATGTAAATACTACTCTCGACGACAAATTCAATGTTCAAGCCAGACGTCAATCCGACTTTTAGTATCGAAATTAAACCTTTTAAATAATATAAAGCTCAAATCCCGAAATAGCGGGAAAAACTGTAAAAAACCTATTTTCGTAGTTTCTTTTTGATATCACGTATGTAAGTCCCAATTCGCGACGAGAAATTCAATGGTGCAAGCCAGACGTCAATCCGACTTTTTGTATCAAAATTAAACCCTTTGAATTAAAAACGCTCAAATCCCGAAATTGGGGGAAAAATTGAAAAAACCGAATATCGTAGTTTCTTTTGAAATCACTTATGTAAATACAAGTCTCGACGACAAATTCAATGTGCAAGACCAGACGTTTATCCGAATTTTAGTTTAGAAATTAAACGCTTTAAATAATATAAAGGTCAAATCCCGAAATCGGGGGAAAAATTGTAAAAAACCTAATTTCGTAGGTTCTTTTTGATATCACGTATTGAAGTACAACTCGCGACGAAAAATTGATTGGTGCAAGCCACACGTCAATCCGACTTTTAGTTTCGAAATTAAACCCTTTAAATAATATAAAGCTCAAATCCCAAAATCGGGGGGAAAATTGTAAAAACATAATTTTGTAGTTTCTTTTTGATAACACGTATGTAAGTACATCTCGCGACGACAAATTCAATGGTGCATGCCAGAAGTTAATCCGACTTTAAGTTTCGAAATTAAACCCTTTAAATATTATAAAGCTCAAATCCCCGAAATCGGGGGAAAAATTGTAAAATTACTAATTTCGTAGTTTCTTTCTGATATCAAACTATGTATGTACAACTCCAGACTAAAAATTCAATATGCAAGCCAGACGTCAATCCGAGTTTTAGTTTCGAAATTAAACCCTTTAAATCATATGAAGCTCTAATCCCGAAATCGGGGGAAAATTTTTAAAAAACCTAACTTCGTAGTTTCTTTTTGATTTCACGTATGTAAGTAGAACTCGCGACGAGAAATTCAATGGTGCCAGCCAGACGTCAATCCGACTTTTAGTTTCGAAATTAAACCCTTTAAATAATATAAAGCTCAAATCTCGAAATCGGGGGAAAAATTGTAAAAAACCTAAATTCGTAGTTTCTTTTTGATATCACGTATGTAAGTACAACCCGCGACGAGATATTCAATGGTGCAAGCCAGACGTCAATCCGAATTTTAGTTTCGATATTAAACCCTTTAAATTATATAAAGCTCTTATCCCGAAATTGGGGATAATATTGTAAAAAACCTGATTCGTAGTTTCTTTCTGATAACACGTATGTAAGTACAACTCGGGTCGAGAAATTCAATGGTGCAAACCACACGTCAATCCGACTTTTAGTTTTGAAATTAAACCCTTTAAATAATATAAAGCTCAAATCCCAAAATCCGGGGAAAATTGTAAAAACATAATTTTGTAGTTTCATTTTGATAACACGTATGTAAGTACAACTCGCGACGAGAAATTAAATGGTGCCAGCCAGACGTCAATCCGACTTTTAGTTTCGAAATTAAACCCTTAAATAATATAAAGTTCAAATCCAAAACCCGGGGGGAAAATCGTAGAAAACCTAATTTCATAGTTTCTTTTTGATAACACGTATGTAAGTACAACTCGCGTCGAGAAATTCAATGGTGCAAGCCAGACGTCAATCCGACTTCTAGTTTCGAAATTAAACCTTTTAAATAATATAGAGCTAAAATCCCGAAATAGCGGGAAAACTGTAAAAAACCTATTTTCGTAGTTTCTTTTTGATATCACGTATGTAAGTACAACCCGCGACGAGAAATTCAATGGTGCAAGCCAGACGTCAATCCGACTTAGTTTCGAAATTAAACCTTTTAAATAATATAAAGCACAAATCCCGAAATAGGGGGAATAACTGTAAAAAAACCTATTTTCGTAGTTTCTTTTTGATATCACGTACAATTCGCGACGAGAAAATTCAATGGTGCAAGCCAGACGTCAATCCGACTTTTTGTATCAAAATTAAACCCTTTGAATTATAAAAAGCTCAAATCCCGAAATTGGGGGAAAATTTGCAAAAAAACCTAATATCGCAGTTTCTTTTGAAATCACCCTATGTAAATACAACTCTCGACGACAAATTCAATGTGCAAGACAGACGTCAATCCGAATTTTAGTTTCGAAATTAAACCCTTTAAATAATATAAAGCTAAAATCCGAAATCGGGGGAAAAATAGTAAAAAAACCTTAATTCGTAGTTTCTTTTTGATATCACGTATGTAAGTACAACCCGCGACGAGAAATTAAATGGTGCAAGCCAGACGTCAATCCGACTTTTAGTTTCGATATTAAACCCTTTTAAATACTATAAAGCTCTTATCACGAAATTGGGGGTAATAATGTAAAAAACCTGATTTCGTAGTTTCATTCTGATATCACGTATGTAAGTACAACTCGGGTCGAGAAATTCAATGGTGCAAGCCACACGTCAATCCGACTTTTAGTTTCGAAATTAAACCCTTTAAATAATATAAAGCTCAAATCTCGAAATTGAGGGTAATATAGTAAATAAACCTGATTTCGCAGTTTCATTTTGATATCACGTATGTAAGTATAATTCGCCACAAGAAAGTCAATGGTGCAAGCCACACGTCAATCTGACTTTTTGTATCAAAATTAAACCCTTTGAATTATAAAAAGCTCAAATCCCGAAATTGGGAGAAAAATTGCAAAAAAACCAAATATCGTAGTTTCTTTTGAAATCACTTATGTAAATACAAATCTCGACGACAAATTCAATGTGCAACCCAGACGTCAATCCGACTTTTAGTTTCGAAATTAAACCCTTTAAATCATAAGAAGCTCTTATCCCCGAAATCGGGGTAAAATTGTAAAAAACCTAATTTTGTAGTTTCTTTTTGATAACACGTAAGTACAACTCGAGACGAGAAATTAAATGTGCAAGCCAGACGTCAACCCCGACTTTTAGTTTGGAAATTAAACCCTTTAAATAATATAAAGCTCAAATCCCAAAATCGGGGGAAAATTGTAAAAACACTAATTTTTGTAGTTTCTTTTTGATAACACATATGTAAGTACAACTCGCGACGAGAAATTCAATGGTGCCAGCCAGACGTCAATCCGACTTTTAGTGTCGAAATTAAACCCTTTAAATAATATAAAGTTCAAATCCCAAAATCGGGGGGAAAATTGTAAAAAAACCTAATTTCATAGTTTCTTTTTAATAACACGTATGTAAGTACAACTCGCGACGAGAAAATCAATGGTGCAAGCCAGACGTCAATCCGACTTAGTTTCGAAATTAAACCATTTAAATAATATAAAGCTCAAATCCCGAAATAGGGGGAAAAACTGTAAAAAAGCTATTTTCGTAGTTTCTTTTTGATATCACGTATGTAAGTACAATTCGCGACGAGAAATTCAATGGTGCAAGCCAGACGTCAATCCGACTTTTTGTATCAAAATTAAACCCTTTGAATTATAAAACGCTCAAATCCCGAAATTGGGGGAAAAATTGAAAAAACCTAATATCGTAGTTTCTTTTGAAATCACCTATGTAAATACAAGTCTCGACGACAAATTCAATGTGCAAGCCAGACGTCTATCCGAATTTTAGTTTAGAAATTAAACGCTTTAGATAATATAAAGGTCAAATCCCGAAATCGGGGGAAAAATTGTAAAAAACCTAATTTCGTAGTTTCTTTTTGATATCACGTATTGAAGTACAACTCGCGACGAAAAATTGATTGGTGCAAGCCACACGTCAATCCGACTTTTAGTTTCGAAATTAAACCCTTTAAATAATATAAAGCTCTTATCCCGAAATTGGGGGTAATATTGTAAAAAAACCTGACTTCGTAGTTTCATTTTGACATCACGTATGTAAGTACAATTCGCCACGAGAAAGTCAAGGGTGCAAGAAAGACGTCAATCCGACATTTACTGTCGACATTGAACCCTCTAAAGTGCAAAAAGCTCAAATACCGAAATTGAGGGAAAGTTTGCAAAAAACCTAATTTCGTAGTTTCTTTTTGAAATAAGGTAAGTACAACCCCGAATGAGAAATTCAATGGTACAAGCCAGACGTCAATCCGACTTTTAGCATCAAAATTAAACACTTTGAATTATAAAAAGCTCAAATACCGAAATTGGGGGGAAAATTCCAAAAAACCTAATATCGTAGTTTCCTTTTGAAATCACGTATGTAAATACAACTCTCGACGAGAAATTCAATGTGCAACCCAGACGTCAATCCGACTTTTAGTTTCGAAATTAAACCCTTTAAATAATATGAAGCTCTAATCACGAAATCGGGTGGAAAAATTGTAAAAAACCTAATTTTGTAGTTTTCTTTTTGATAACACGTAAGTACAACTCGAGACGAGAAATTCAATGTGCAAGCCAGACGTCAACCCGACTTTTAGTTTCGAAATTAAACCCTTTAAATAATATAGAAGCTCAAATCCCAAAATCGGGGGAAAATTGTAAAAACATAATTTTGTAGTTTCTTTTTGATAACACGTATGTAAGTACAACTCGCGACGAGAAATTCAATGGTGCCAGCCAGGACGTCAATCCGACTTTTAGTGTTCGAAATTAAACCCTTTAAATAATATAAAGTTCAAATCCCAAAATCGGGGGGAAAATTGTAAAAAACCTAATTTCATAGTTTCTTTTTAATAACACGTATGTAAGTACAACTCGCGACGAGAAAATCAATGGTGCAAGCCAGACGTCAATCCTACTTAGTTTCGAAATTAAACCATTTAAATAATATAAAGCTCAAATCCCGAAATAGGGGGAAAAACTGTAAAAAACCTATTTTCGTAGTTTCTTTTTGATATCACGTATGTAAGTACAATTCGCGACGAGAAATTCAATGGTGCAAGCCAGACGTCAATCCGACTTTTTGTATCAAAATTAAACCCTTTGAATTATAAAACGCTCAAATCCCGAAATTGGGGGAAAAATTGAAAAAACCTAATATCGTAGTTTCTTTTGAAATCACCTATGTAAATACAAGTCTCGACGACAAATTCAATGTGCAAGCCAGACGTCTATCCGAATTTTAGTTTAGAAATTAAACGCTTTAGATAATATAAAGGTCAAATCCCGAAATCGGGGGAAAAATTGTAAAAAAACCTAATTTCGTAGTTTCTTTTTGATATCACGTATTGAAGTACAACTCGCGACGAAAAATTGATTGGTGCAAGCCACACGTCAATCCGACTTTTAGTTTCGAAATTAAACCCTTTAAATAATATAAAGCTCTTATCCCGAAATTGGGGGTAATATTGTAAAAAACCTGACTTCGTAGTTTCATTTTGACATCACGTATGTAAGTACAATTCGCCATGAGAAAGTCAAGGGTGAGTAAGAAAGACGTCAAACCGACTTTTACTGTCGACATTGAACCCTCTAAAGTGCAAAAAGCTCAAATACCGAAATTGAGGGAAAGTTTGCAAAAAACCTAATTTCGTAAGTTTCTTTTTTGAAATAAGGTAAATACAACCCCCGATGAGAAATTCAATGGTACAAGCCAGACGTCAATCCGACTTTTAGCATCAAAATTAAACCCTTTGAATTACAAAAAGCTCAAATCCCGAAATTGGGGGAAAAATTCCAAAAAACCTAATATCGTAGTTTCCTTTGAAAACACGTATGTAAATACAACTCTCGACGAGAAATTCAATGTGCAACCCAGACGTCAATCCGACTTTTAGTTTCGAAATTAAACCTTTAAATGATATGAAGCTCTAATCCCGAAATCGGGGGAAAAATTGCAAAAAACCTAATTTTGTAGTTTCTTTTTCATAACACGTAAGTACAACTCGAGACGAGAAATTCAATGTGCAAGCCAGACGTCAACCCGACTTTTAGTTTCGAAATTAAACCCTTTAAATAATATAAAGCTCAAATCCCAAAATCGGGGGAAAATTGTAAAAACATAATTTTGTAGTTTCTTTTTGATAACACGTAAGTAAGTACATCTCGCGACGAGAAATTCAATGGTGCAAGCCGGAAGTTAATCCGACTTTAAGTTTCGAAATTAAACCCTTTAAATATTATAAAGCTCAAAATCCCGAAATCGGGGGAAAAATTGTAAAAATACTAATTTCGTAGTTTCTTTCTGATATCAACTATGTATGTACAACTCCAGACTAAAAATTCAATGTGCAAGCCAGACGTCAATCCGACTTTTAGTTTCGAATTTAAACCCTTTAAATTATATAAAGCGCTTATCCCGAAATTGGGGATAATATTGTAAAAAACCTGATTTCGTAGTTTCTTTCTGATAACACGTATGTAAGTACAACTCGGGTCGAGAAATTCAATGGTGCAAACACACACACGTCAATCCGACTTTTAGTTTTGAAATTAAACCCTTTAAAATAATATAAAGCTCAAATCCCAAAATCGGGGGAAAAATTGTAAAAAACCTAAATTCGTAGTTCCTTTTTGATATCACGTATGTAAGTACAACCCGCGACGAGAAATTCAATGGTGAAAGCCAGACGTCAATCCGACTTAGTTTCGAAATTAAACCATTTAAATAATATAAAGCTCTAATCCCGAAATAGGGGGAAAAACTGTAAAAAACCTATTTTCGTAGTTTTTTTGATATCACGTATGTAAGTCCAATTCGCGACGAGAAATTCAATGGTGCAAGCCAGACGTCAATCCGACTTTTTGTATCAAAATTAAACCCTTTGAATTATAAAACGCTCAAATCCCGAAATTGGGGGAAAAATTGAAAAAACCTAATATCGTAGTTTCTTTTGAAATCACATATGTAAATACAAGTCTCGACGACAAATTCAATGTGCAAGCCAGACGTTTATCCGAATTTTAGTTTAGAAATTAAACGCTTTAAATAATATAAAGGTCAAATCCCGAAATCGGGGGAAAAATTGTAAAAAACCTAATTTCGTAGTTTCTTTTTGATATCACGTATTGAAGTACAACTCGCGACGAAAAATTGATTGGTGCAAGCCACACGTCAATCCGACTTTTAGTTTCGAAATTAAACCCTTTAAATAATATAAAGCTTTTATCCCGAAATTGGGGGTAATATTGTAAAAAAACCTGACTTCGTAGTTTCATTTTGACATCACGTATGTAAGTACAATTCGCCACGAGAAAGTCAAGGGTGCAAGAAAGACGTCAATCCGACTTTTACTGTCGACATTGAACCCTCTAAAGTGCAAAAAGCTCAAATACCGAAATTGAGGGAAAGTTTGCAAAAAACCTAATTTCGTAGTTTCTTTTTGAAATAAGGTAAGTACAACCCCCAATGAGAAATTCAATGGTACAAGCCAGACGTCAATCCGACTTTTAGCATCAAAATTAAACCCTTTGAATTATAAAAAGCTCAAATACCGAAATTGGGGGAAAAATTCCAAAAAACCTAATATCGTAGTTTCCTTTTGAAATCACGTATGTAAATACAACTCTCGACGAGAAATTCAATGTGCAACCCAGACGTCAATCCGACTTTTAGTTTCGAAATTAAACCCTTTAAATGATATGAAGCTCTAATCCCGAAATCGGGGGGAAAATTGTAAAAAACCTAATTTTGTAGTTTCTTTTTCATAACACGTAAGTACAACTCGAGACGAGAAATTCAATGTGCAAGCCAGACGTCAACCCGACTTTTAGTTTCGAAATTAAACCCTTTAAATAATATAAAGCTCAAATCCCAAAATCGGGGGAAAATTGTAAAAACATAATTTTGTAGTTTCTTTTTGATAACACGTATGTAAGTACATCTCGCGACGAGAAATTCAATTGTGCAAGCCAGAAGTTAATCCGACTTTAAGTTTCGAAATTAAACCCTTTAAATATTATAAAGCTCAAATCCCGAAATCGGGGGAAAAATTGTAAAAAATACTAATTTCGTAGTTTCTTTCTGATATCAACTATGTATGTACAACTCCAGACTAAAAATTCAATGTGCAAGCCAGACGTCAATCCGACTTTTAGTTCGAAATTAAACCCTTTAAATCATATGAAGCTCTAATCCCGAAATCGGGGGAAAATTTTTAAAAACCTAACTTCGTAGTTTCTTTTTGATTTCACGTATGTAAGTAGAACTCGCGACGAGAAATTCAATGGTGCCAGCCAGACGTCAATCCGACTTTTAGTTTCGAAATTAAACCCTTTAAATAATATAAAGCTCAAATCTCGAAATCGGGGGAAAAATTGTAAAAAACCTAAATTCGTAGTTTCTTTTTGATATCACGTATGTAAGTACAAACCCGCGACGAGATATTCAATGGTGCAAGCCAGACGTCAATCCGAATTTTAGTTTCGATATTAAACCCTTTAAATTATATAAAGCTCTTATCCGAAACTGGGGATAATATTGTATAAAACCTGATTTCGTAGTTTCTTTCTGATAACACGTATGTAAGTACAACTCGGGTCGAGAAATTCAATGGTGCAAACCACACGTCAATCCGACTTTTAGTTTTGAAATTAAACCCTTTAAATAATATAAAGCTCAAATCCCAAAATCGGGGGAAAAATTGTAAAAAACCTAAATTCGTAGTTCCTTTTTGATATCACGTATGTAAGTACAACCCGCGACGAGAAATTCAATGGTGAAAGCCAGACGTCAATCCGACTTAGTTTCGAAATTAAACCTTTTAAATAATATAAAGCTCTAATCCCGAAATAGGGGGAAAAACTGTAAAAAACCTATTTTCGTAGTTTCTTTTTGATATCACGTATGTAAGTACAATTCGCGACAAGAAATTCAATGGTGCAAGCCAGACGTCAATCCGACTTTTAGTTTCGAAATTAAACCCTTTAAATCATATGAAGCTCTAATCCCCGAAACAGGGGAAAATTGTAAAAAACCTAACTTCGTAGTTTCTCTTTGATTTCACGTATGTAAGTAGAACTCGCGACGAGAAATTCAATGGTGCCAGCCAGACGTCAATCCGACTTTTAGTTTCGAAATTAGACCCTTTAAATAATATAAAGTTCAAATCCCAAAATCGGGGAAAAAATTGTAAAAAACCTAATTTTGCAGTTTCTTTTTGATAACACGTATGTAAGTACAACTCGAGACGAGAAATTCAATGTGCAAGCCAGACGTCAACCCGACTTTTAGTTTAGAAATTAAACCCTTTAAATAATATAAAGCTAAAATCCGAAATCGGGGTAAAAATAGTAAAAAAACCTTAATTCGTAGTTTCTTTTTGATATCACGTATGTAAGTACAACCCCGCGACGGGAAATTAAATGGTGCATGCCAGACGTCAATCCAACTTTTAGTTACGATATTAAACCCTTTAAATACTATAAAGCTCTTATCCCGAAATTGGGGGTAATAATGTAAAAAACCTGATTTCGTAGTTTCATTCTG
>JAZDUA010000638.1:600000-789823 GCA_038098605.1 Gryllus longicercus | reverse complement strand
CGTTGTGACAGCGTTTGGTTGCTCTGATTTTTTAACAATATGATTCTGCCGCGTCCTGTATCGAAAGCTCTGAATTCTTATAATCTGTCGACAAAGGCCAATTGTTCCTGCGCGGTGCCCACGAGGTGCGCGACCCTCCGGGCGTCTTTGAAAGGAGTTCAAAGTTCGTTTCATCAAAGAGTTTGACAAAATTGTCAATTGTGGAAATTAATTCGAATGTGTTAACAGCAAGTACTTTCTCGCCATAAGCAATGGTTATGTAATACTATTTATACTGCAATTTCTCTCCGAATTATTTTTTGCAAACCACATTTGAAATCGTAGAACATTTGGGGCAAAAAATAACCACAACGCAAGAAACTAAAATATTTAAAAGTTAATAAATAATACGATACTGATAACGCTGGATAACAAATAGTTCAAAAAATATGTGAGTAGTTTATTTCAGAAACCTGTCAAACGCCAAATTCCTGATTTCGACAAAACTGAGAAGATATGTCCGATTTTTCAGATTTCAAAATATTTTTGTTTATTAAAGCAGTTGATAAATGAATAGTTTTCATATAAATATGCTCTAAACGATGTGTCTATCCTCTTGCAACAATAATCCATTGCTAATGCGTGTTTTAGATTTTGGCGTTTGACGGGTTTCTGAAATAAAAGATTCATATAATAGTAATTATTAAGTACTATTGTACTGTATTCTACAGATATATAAAAGTATTCATTTTTATTTTCGCGAACGAAAAGCAATCGTCATTTTATCGTATTATCAGTGTGACGTTGCAATGGGTGACAACAATCAACAATGACCGCTCACATATTCGTTTTCACATTTAACACAATCAAAGGATGCAATTTAAATTGAAATAACATAAATATATAATAAATAATAATAAAATGAAATATGAATTAATAACAAATTCTAACTTATGTGGTAGCCTTACGTAGCAGCCAAGTGAGTAAATTGGGAGCGGGACTCAAGGCAAGCCATCTTTATTACATAGTTATTTCAAATAGCTTTTAATTAATTTCTAAAAGATTAATTTGTAAACCTTCAACAAAAGCTTCAATGTAAGAAACGAACAAAGAATTGTGAAATACTGTGAACAATCTAACTTACGTAACATCTAATGCATCAAAACACCTAAAATTACGATCACGAAGCGCAGTATTTTGAGAGGGAGCGACTAACTTCGGACGCCCAAATACTCCAAAAATACACATAGTTTCGAAAACTTCACATGACATTCTTTTAAAGTCTGTTTCTGATGAACACATTTCATTAAGAAAAAATTGTATTTTCATGATTGTAGACGCCGAAAGAAATGGAATTTTTTCAATATGTCAAAAAATAAGTTTTTATCCAACATGAGACCTGCCCCATTTTCGTGAATGTCCTTCAGACTATTCACCAACAAAATTTCATTAAAAACGATGGAGCTATTTTTGAGAAAATTTTTAAGCAAAAATTAAAAATTGTCTATAGTTCACGCGGCATTACGCGAAAAAATACTCAATTTTCGAAAAATTGTCCCGGATCTTATTTCAAAATCTATCATGAAGGAACAGATTTCATTGAAAGAAAAAAGATCTATCTTTAATATTTTAGCTGTAGGAAGACGCCAAAAATATTTTGAATTTTCTCACTGAAATTCTTTTCTCAAATCAGAGTTTTCAACGAGCATGAGACCTTCACCGTTCTCTGGCACGTCCTTCAGACTATCCATAAAAAAATTAATAATAGTTGATGTAGCAATTTTTTTAAAATTTGAAAATGTCCCAGGGACTCTCTGTAAAGTTTCCTCCAAAATTAAAATATCGGTTCCAAATTCAAGGGTCCCTGACATCAGCCAGATCGACTGGGGAATATCAATTTTGAAGAGAATCGATTGAAGAGTTTTGCCGCTAGCCTAGTTCGCAGACGGACTGACGTTTCGCCGTCAATCGATTTTCACCAATCGATATTAAGGCCCATCAAACATACCACGTGCTACACCACGTGTTAGAGAATTTTGTTTTCTAAATTTAACATCTTGGATTTATCCACGTTTTCGATGCCGCGGCCCTGTAATAAGAGTTTTTCTCCCGAAAATTCGCCAGTTTTTTTTTCTTTTTTTTTTTCGCGCAGCATTACATAACTGTCTCTTCTTACGAAGTTCTGAAGTAAGCGCGAGAGAGTAAACATGAATACTTCCTCCTTGTGAGAAAGAGTTCGCGGTTTTTGGGGGGAAAATTCCAAAGCATGACCTTTGATATGTGTTTCCTTTGCTCTTAACACCACAGAATTGTCAAAATGACTGAATTCCAAGTATGGAGCCAAATTTAAATTAATGTGGCCGTGTGTGTGCCAACACTGGTATACAAAAAAGTTATTACGAGGTCGTCAGTGTAGTGCATGTTGTTGTTGTGGGAGGTGTCGGTGATCTATTCCCGCTGGATGGCGAGATTCGGCTCCTACCTACCTGTCGGGTAGTGGAGTTTTCCAAACCAGATATCTTTCAGGAAGGGGACACCGCCCTAGCCAGGGCAGCCACTAAGTTCCCGACAAGTCTCTTGGAATTTGTGTTAGTGTAGTAGAACATAAGTATGTGTTAGTAAGGGGTGAGGATAGGACAAAGAAGGGGAAGGAAAGATCGCACGCGATCCGTGGTCCGATTGTTTGTGTATTGCTCCGGCATTTACCTGGTACTATCGGAGAGACCACGTAAAATTACTGATCGGAGTAGGTCCTCCAGACAGCAACTGAAAGCAACCTAGATAATGTCGAAATCCTGTCCACGTTGGGACTTGAAACTAGGACCTCCCGGTCAGAGGCCCAGCAATGACGTAAGTTGATGCCTCAGCTACGTCTCCCGGTACCAACTGTTGTATACGTCCTGTGCTGAAAACACTTCCTTGCTTTTGCCTCCAACCATCCAAGGTCATTAAGGTGGTTAGAGCGAGATATTCCCTAGTAGATAGAGAGTCCATATTACGTTGAAAAATAATTATTTGCGAGATAAGTGGATACTGTGGGATCTACATAAACCAAATAGGACTTTTATGTTGAGTTTTATTTAATTATTTGAATTAATTTAATTTAATATATGTAAAATAAAAACATTTTAATACCACATAAAGAGCTACAGTTGACTAGTTTCTTAACTAGTACCAACATATCGTGTAGCCACGGAATAAAAAAATTGAAGCATAAGGACGAACATAAAAAAGCACTATTACACAATTAGTAAGAGAAAAATCATAAAACGTAACATCATAGACACATACCTATATATTTTTCTGCAGTAATTCCTAATAATGGCAAAAATTTCAATGTTTGAGTGAGGCGAAAAGTTTTAATAAATTGGGCAACGCTGTAATGTTCTTGAGATTGGCATGACTGCTCAGGCCTCGTGCTTCTTCAAAGTTTTAGTGTTTTGAATCACTTTGAATACTGTTCAATCTGAGCGAATTGGCGGAAGGTTTATTTCCGAAGCGGAATTTGAGAGATAACGAAATAATTCTCCCAATATCACAAAAACAGTGAGGTAATAAAAAGTTGTCAAATATTTTTTCAATGTTTATTTCGCTCTAATTTTTATTTTTTGAATTACCTGAACCAATGGTAGGGCAAACCTTAGATTATTCGATTGCTTAACGAGATCAAAAGTTTGGTTCTCTCCAACATTGTATAAAGCTTTATATTTAACCTGACAGAAATCGTAATCATTGACTCCTACTGCTACTAATTGTCCTTCTTATCTCAATATATTTTGTTTTTTTTTTTCTGTTATTCCCTTATTTTATTTTTGCTTAGTTTATTAAACTTCATGTTCAATTTTTAATGTTTTAATAGATTTGATTGAAATTTTAGGACTATTTTAGCAATTGCAATGTGCCGCATTATTTCCAGCGGTGCGGTTATATAATTCATAGAAACTATTTGCTGGTTTTCAGCATAATCATGTTATGATATTGATTTAGATGCAAATTATTGTGTAAAGTACACATGTTAAAGCTGATAAAATGAAATTACTGTATCAGATAATTCTGAGAGCTGTATTATTGAGACTTTCAATAATAAAATTATACCATTGTTGGAGATAAAATCTTCAAAAGAGTCTACAGTCTAAGTGGCATAGTCTTTTGTAATTGTTTGTCTTGATGTTGCACTCAAAATGAAAAAAGGTTTAAATGTTTTGAAAATAAGATGAGAGCCATTTAAAATACATTATTATTGTTCAGGAAATGCAAACAAGTAGATAAAATATAGTGCTGAAGAGAAAAGGAGTTTCTATTAAAATACTAAAACTACCAAAGGCTGGATATAGCATTCCTCTTACAATTTCAATAAAATGCAATTATTAATTATAAATGAAATTAATAAATTTGCCCAAGCGGATTTAAATACTATAGACCTTCAAGTACAAAACTATACTGGGCACTCATTGAAAAGATCTTTAAAACTTAAAGTAGAAATTGCTTTTTAAATTTATCATTTACAAATACATGTTTGGTTTCTTATTGTTCCATTCAATTTATTTTTAAAATCAAACATGGTTGTTCAGTAAACTATTTGATTAATGCTTATTCAAATAAAAACATTTTATGAAGTTTTTAATATTTATTTTTAAAAAAACTGGCACGTGGATGGGAGTCCCAAGCCTAATTTTGGAAGGCTTGGGACTCCTTTGGCCTAGGAGGAAATCCAGCTCTGCATTCACCTATACATTGAATGGTTACCATAACATTTCATAAAATGTTTTTATTTAACCCCAGCATTTTATTATCACCAGCAAAACGGTATTTTATCATTGCAACACATTTGAAGTCACTGCAAAGTCTATTTCTTTCTGAATTAAATGTCTACTCAGTAGCAATACCGTTTGAGGTGCTGATCTATGCTAAAGATGGTTGCTTTGAGTTCTATGTAAGCATCTGTGGTGCAAAAGACCGTGACAATCCACTGTGTATCTTCATATTAAAAAAGAGAATATGAATAATTTTCGAATAATTTAATAAATAATCATTGTTCAGGAGCAAGAAACTTACGTACGGCACAATACAAAACAATAATACTGTACTGAATGTTTAAACAATTCTGTAAACTCTCAAGATCACCCATTTTCTCAGTATCAAAGTGAGTCATTGGGAATATTAATTGAATTAAAATTTCATTCAGAGCGCACTGAACGTTATATCCATAAAATTCCAATTTTCTGAATATCTGGTTACTATCAAACGCAATGTTCTCCAGGAGTGATGTCATAATTGATCCCAGAAGATCCAGAGGAATGTACGAACTCTTGCAAGGTCTTGACACTAGATTTTAATAGAGCGTTGCGCGCGCGGTGTTGCCGAGATGCGCGTCACTGTCCCGACCCTCTAGAAAGCGCGTGAACGTCTCCCTTTGGACTGATTTAGGCTTATAATTTTGCAAAATTCTCCCATTTGAAACGGTAGATTTCCTTCAAATTGCGCAAGCTGATTTTTCGAGATGCAAGCTAGCAAAAGAAAAGTTTTTAAAAGCATGTTCAACTGTTAATTTTCTCACAATTTTAAAATTTCAGGTCAGATCTCTCAGGTCCCCATAAGAGCCCATGTTAAAACAGCAAACTTTACGGTCTCGTTACGCAAAAACTGGACGGTGAAATCGATTCAAACTTTACCACAACATAGATGAACCTCTCATCTTTCGATTAATACAATAAAAAAGGCATGTTAAACATAACACTTATCTCGCTCTAACCACCTTAAGTGAGAGACGTGTTGAAACAGGAATTCTCGATTAGTCTCCCCAACCGATTCCCCGTTACCCACAGCGAACTCTAGTAGCGCAAGACGAATCTATCTACGTCAGGGTTCTCACAATCGCCGACAGAGACCTCGTTCAAGGAATACATGTGATTCGGAATTAAATATAAATTACTTATTAATTCAGTTTTAAAAGTTTAATAAAACTTCAATATTCGACGCCAGATATTTTGTAGCAACTTTTAAATAACTTTTAAAAATTCTGACGGCTATGGACTAATTATGGATAGTAAGAAATATTCACACTCTCTCAAAAATGTGAACATTATTATACTATTTAATAGGTTGCCATTATTTAGCCGTAGAAATGATAGACAATAAAAAAATAATTATCTAAGGATATTATCTGATTCTGTCTATCATACGAATATATGTTATACCATGTTAACATTCTTGTCAGCAAGGTATGGAGTACTTTTATGCCTGTGCACACATACAAGCATGATGTAACTTGCTCATAAGCTTTTTCACATGAGCAATATCATATGTTCGTATGTAGAAAGCTAATGAACATAGTCCTGTATTCCAACATCGTGTCCGCTTGATGTAATGTGCTCGCTCGTATGTTGATCAATGTAGTCTTTCATAGAAATACACCTCGATGTATCGATGCTGGATCATCGCATCATCTTGAACTTTAGTCTCGTAAGTATGATTTTCAATAAATACTTCAGAACTATTCCACTTTCGTTTACTGGTGTTTTTGACATGAGATGAGAGCGTGTCAAGTTGAAGTGACCTTAGTCTTATACTGAATCTTCCTGTTCTTGATGCATGTGTAATGATTGTAACTATTGTAATTGTAATGATTGTAACTGTAATTATTATAATCATACTTTATAAAATTCTATAGGAGCTTTGATCATGACGCATTTAACTGGGAAGTATCCACTAATATGAATACTTAGGCACGTGGGTTCTTGAGACATGAGGTCACCCGCTAGCAGCCCTCAGCTTCAAGAGTGGGATCCTTCAAAATCAGAAGCACTGCTCAGCACAGTTTTCGCAAAAGTCATTTCTTCCAATTCTTCAAGAAGTCACGTATTCACCAGCGTGATCGTGGTGGAGCCTGGCCAGCGAAACCTTCCGAGAGGAGTTGGCGGAGTCCTTGGTTCTTCGGAGCACTACAACAGCAGCAGCCTGGTGTACCGAGGTGCCATCCTCTGTTCAGCCGTACGTGCAGCCGGCAACGTAACCGTAGCAGCGATCTCCATGGTTGCCTCCAGAAGAACTCTATATCTTGTAAAGGTTAGTCCAACCTCTGGGTTATCTTGATCCAAAGTGTGTTCAGTATTTTGTAGTGCGCACGTGAGCGTAGGAAACGTCGAAGTTTGAGTATCGTGTTTATCTAGTTGAGTGTTAGCTAATTGAAGATGATGGCTGATAGTCAAGGTGCTCCTCCCGAGCAAGATTACATATCCGTTCCGGAAGCAATCAAATTGGTACCAAAAAGCTTTGAGGGTAATCCGAGGGAACTGCGAGAATTTATAGAAAGTGTAGAAGCCGCAGACGAAGACGTTCATCCTAGTAAACACGGTTTATTTTTAAAATTTATTGAAGCAAAAATATGCGGAGATGCGAAAGCAAAATTAATGATTAAAAGAAGATCATCGTGGGAAGACGTACGTGACATTTTAGAGGAACATTACGCGACAAGAAGGACATTAGACTTTCATGCAAGAAAACTATTTCATAGTAGGCAAAATTTTAATGAAACTATAATTCAGTGGGGTTCGCGCATTGATGATTTATACAGGGAATACATTTTAATACATGATTTATACATCCGCTGAATTATACAGGGAAACGCGACGTAAACTAGAGCAGATAGAACCATCCTACGTGGAAGGAGTAATTGCTATCATGCAAGAAATAGTTAAGATATGTTTTGTTCAAGGATTACTTGATGATCGTATAAAAACAATGGTAAAAACAAAAGGAGAAGATCAGTCTATATCTCAGTTAATTGAAATTGCATTAGAGGAGGAAACTTCTATTTTGTCGCAACGACACAAATTCAGAAATCCAAATCAGGTGAATTTTAAGCAATTACCACGTTATGATCAGCGTAACAATTCAAAGAAACATTCGATTATAAGAAAAGAAGTTAATTCGGCAAGTATGACATGTTTCCGATGTCAGAAAATAGGACATAAGGCGCGAGAATGTACGGGTACACCAGTACCGACCTGTGCGAAGTGCAATAAGAAAGGTCACGAGGCTAGAAATTGCAGAACGCAGGGAAACGGACAGCAGGGCTGTCTGAGCAACCGGAGATAAGTCCTAGGCAAGCAGGTTGCGATTCACAAAAAGGTTGCGAAGCACAAGCAGGTTGCTGCCCACAAGTACGAGTAGATGGCGGTGCGCAAAGGGTTTGCGACGCGAAAAATTGTATGTTAGAAAGTGAGTGGAATAAGGAAAGAGGGAACGGCAAACAATGAGGTTGTAGCCGAAAAGTCACTAAAGAGATCGCGACTCGAAGGGACGCGGAGTCAGGTGAATCTCCGGACGAGAATATGGCAAGGGTCTGTAGTTCTCGAGGTTTAAACGTAAATGAAGAGTTACAAAGAGGTTGCAGAAATTTAGATCGACATTACGAGCTAAATGAATACGAAATATACGTGTTATGTAAGCAATTGAAGGGTGAAATGGGTGTAGCATTGATAGATACCGGGTCCCAGGTATCGTTGGTAAAATTAGAAGCAATAAGAAATAAAAGAGAAATAAAGCACGCAGATGTACAAATAATAATAACAGGAATTACAGGGAATAATTTAAAAGTAATTGGTAAAATACTACTTGTCTTGGAGAACGCATCAGAACCTCGTAAACACGAATTTTATGTGGTAAACTGTTTGCCACACGAACTCGATATGATATTAGGGCAAGATGGTCTCAGTACGTATGGAATATCATTAAACATCCCTTTTGATATAAGAGTACCTGCTGCAAGTGAAACGATAGTATCGTTACCAACCACAGAAGTAGGTGATAGATTAATTGAAAATCAAACATTAAAAGGTGTTTATATAGCGTGTGGACTAGTGAAATGTAAAGATAATAGGTTTCAGTGCTTATGCGTAAATGTTACAAATGAAGAGCAGGTAATTAATGTGAAACCTGTATTAATAAAAGTACCGTCGAAAAGAGAATGGATTAGTCACTCGAATGATCCTGAGAGAATCCGTAAATTAGATGCGAAATTAAGATTTTCTCACATTAAAGAGGGTACTAAAGAAATTCGGGCAATTTGTCATCAATTCCAGGATATCTTTAAATTAGAAGAAGACAAATTAACGAGTGCGAGAGGAGTCGAACACATTATTCCTACACCAGGAATCCCGAGAGGCAAAGCGATTACTCTAAAAAATTACAGATTACCGGAAAAACATAAAGTTGAAGTAGAAAAACAAATCCAGTCTATGCTCGAACAAGATATAATTACACCAAGTCAGTCCTTGGAATTTTCCTTTAGTAGTCGTTTCGAAGAAAATGGACGCATCAGGCCAAAGAAAATGGAGAATCTGTGTAGATTTTAGAAAGTTAAATGACGCCTCTATAGGAGACAGTTTTCCAATTCCAAATATTCAAGAAATATTGGACAAATTAGGTAGGGCTAGATATTTCTCAGCTCTCGATTGCGCGAGTGGATATTGGCAAGTGCCAATAGCGGAAGAAGATCAAGGTAAAACTGCGTTTAGCACTAACACCGGACATTATGAATTTAAGCGTATGCCGTTTGGTTTGAAATCCGCTCCCAGTACCTTCCAGAGGCTTATGAATAACGTATTATCAGGAACGTTAGGTAGTCGTTGTTTGGTTTATTTAGATGATATAATAATATTCGGAGAAACTTTGGAAGAACGCAATCAAAAGCTGATTGAAGTTTTTCAAAATTTAAGAGAATGTAATTTGAAAATAGAACCAGATAAATGTGAATTTCTTAAAACAGAATTACAGTATTTAGGACACCTGGTAACGCCAGATGGTGTAAAACCAGATCCTGAAAAGATTCGAGCCGTTAGAGATTTTCCAATACCAAAAGATATCAAAGACATAAAATCATTTCTCGGTTTGGCAGGTTATTAACGTAGATTCATTGACAAGTTTAGTACAATTGCTATACCTTTGACAAAGTTATTAAAGAAAGATAGTGAATGGAAATGGGAACAAGAGGAACAGAGTAGTTTTGACTCTTTAAAGAAAGAATTAACACAAGCGCCAGTACTTCAGTATCCTGATTTTCAACAACCATTTATTCTAACAACGGACGCGAGTAATTATGCTATAGGAGCAATACTTAGTCAAGGAAAGATAGGAAAAGATAAGCCGCTTGCTTATGCATCTCGAACTTTTAACAAAGCAGAGTTAAATTATTCTATTACAGAAAAAGAACTCGCAGCTATCGTATGGGCTTGTAAACATTTCCGTCCATACTTATTAGGAACAAAATTCACAATCGTGACAGATCATAAGGCTTTAACGTGGATTTTTAATGTAACAGATCCAGGATCTCGATTAATGAGATGGAGATTATTGTTAGAGGAATACGATTATGAAGTGATACATAAAGCAGGAAAAATGAATGTCAATGCAGATGCGTTAAGTAGATATCCAGTAGTTTCTTGTCAGGTTAGCGTGGAGAATAGACAAAGAATTATTAAAGAAATGCATGAATGTCCCATTGGAGGTCATCAAGGAATCAAAAGAACTCTAGAGAGAATTAAATTATATACTTCATGGCCGAATATGTCAAATGACGTAGAGAAATTTATTAAAGCTTGTAAGACATGCCAATTAAATAAAGTAACTCAGTTACCAGTGAAACAACCACTTATTGTGACTGATATTAAAGAGGCACCTTGGGAAAAGATTTACTTAGACATTGTAGGTCCTTTACCGTTGACAATTAAAGGGAATAAATATATTTTAACATGCCAGGACAATTTGAGTAAATACTTAATCGCGGACCCGCTTTCTGAATCAACCGCACAGGAAACAGCAAAAACATTTAATAATTTTATCGTTTGTATTTTCGGTATACCAAATGAGATAGTAACCGATCAAGGTTCTAATTTTATGTGTGGCTTATTCCAAAATTTAAGTAAATTACTTAAAATAAAGAAAATTAATACTAGTGCATATCATCCAGAAAGTAATGGTGCGCTCGAAAGAACGCACAGAACGTTAGTGGAATATTTAAGATGTTTTTGTAAACAGCCACATAACGACTGGGATGATTGGTTACCATTTGCGAGTTTTACGTATAATACAACAGTCCACACGAGTACAAAGTATACCCCGTATGAAGTATTGTTTGGAAGGAAAGCAAATTTACCGGGTAAATTGCAAGCGAATACAACTCCGTTGTATACATACCATGATATTGTTCAGGAAATAAGATTAAAATTCCAAGTTTGTCATGAAAGGGTTAGAGAAAATTTGAGAATACCGAAAGAAAAGCAGAAAGAATATTATGATGAAAAAAGGAGTAGAAAGAGGGAATTTAAAATCAGAGACCAGGTCTTAGTAAAAGTAGAGCAAAGAAATAAATTAGAACCGCTATGGAAAGGTCCATATGAAATACAAGAGGTTTTAAATGCGGGATCTAATGTTGTTCTGCAAGAAGTAGGAAAACGTAAAAGACTTAGAGTTCATGTAAACAGGTTGAAACCATACTTTGTTTCAGAGGAAAAGTCGCAAGATGATCGCGATTTGGATACTTAAGCTGTTGTTAATTGCACTACAACACCAGACTGCGGTGGAAAGTCAAAATTCTCCAATATCGTCGTCAGCAGGAGTATATTTTGACGAAATAGGTACACTTTTGTTGTCACCAACTCAATGGAAGTTTGTAAATTACATAGATTTAAATCCTATTAAATAATTATGGAGACAAAAAAAAATCATCAGGCTCAAGTATTAACTGTATGTCAAAAACATTCAAATGAATCATGGTATCATTTAACGGATTGTACAGCATTCGCAACTTATTCTCGATCAAAGATTCGTTATGTAGATTCTTTAAAAGATATAATTGCGGGTTATTTAAATGAAAATACTTATGGTAGGCAGAAGCGAGGTGTTTTGAATTTTATTGGAGAGGTAAGCAAAATTTTGTTTGCCACAGCAACAGAATCTGAAATTAAAAGTTATCAAAAGCATATTGATACAATTCAGAAAGAGCAAAGAGAATTTTTAAAAATTTCGGGAGAACAGATGACAGTAATCAAATCAGCCATTCTCACATTTAATTCTACAATGTATAAAATAGATAAGAATGAGAAAATGTTAGCTGATAAATTTAAGAACTTAGCAGAGAAAGCATCAATGGCAATTAACAAATTACAGGAATCAACCACTGTAGTATCAATGATGAATGAACAATTGAAACAAGTAGAGAGAGGAATTGAGGAAAGTCGGTATACGTTTGATATTTTAGTAGATGCATTTGTTCATGCTCAAGATGGTGTGTTACAACCTCAACTGGTCACACCAAATAAAATAAAAAGTTATATGGATCAAGGTAAACCAAAGGAGGACCTGGACTATCCTCCTTTTCTTATTAGTGAACGAAGTAAATTAATAATTCCTATCATCTATTCTTTTCAGAACTATTTTGTATATGTAATCCAAATACCTCTTATTTCAAACACTCAATATCAATTGTATAAAGTATTACCTTTTCCAGCAAGAGTTAAAGACGATACATTTATGTATCTTAATTTTAATAGAGAGTATATATTTAAGGACACTATGCATAACAAATATGGAAAGATGTCTTCCAATGAATTAAGTAATTGTTTTAATCCTAATGAAATTAATTTTGTTTGTAAAGAGAAAGTACCAGTATATACATATGTTCCAGATGTAGATTGTGAAGCTACGCTTCTACATGTATCTAATAACAGAGTACCAGATGTGTGTGATAAAAGAATTGTTAAATTAACAAGAACACACTGGATCTCGCTATATCTGAGTAATGAGTGGCTATACGTTGCACCGAACCCCGAAAGATTTGCAATTTTGTGTCCTCTTCAAGGAACACGAAATATTGTCTTAGAAAACCAAGGTAAACTACACCTCCCAAAAGGTTGCAAAGGTTATTCTGCTTCCGCGACCTTATATGCTAGTAGTCAAATAGAAGTCAATCGAACTGAGCTGGACGTATTACCTGTAATGTCTCCAAATTTTGATTGTTGTTTTGATGAGGAGACAAAGGAGAAATTAACTAATTTAGATCTGGATACCCCTCTGCAGAATATTCTAACTTCTGCAGATGATTTAAAAATAGCGAGTTACAAGGTATCAGAAATAGAAGGGCTGATTAAAGATCAAGAAGAAAGTATTCTTCCTTCTGTCTGGTATCAAGGCGCAACATGGTTAGGATCACTAATTGTATTTGTATTGTTCATAATAATTACTTGCTGTAGTTGTTGCTGTTGCAAATGTTGCAGAGAATGTGGTTTTTGGTTGTGGGACAAATGGAGTCCAAGGGACTGTTGGGCACAGGCACGAGAGAGATGCTTGGTAATAAATACCTATCAACCTGTAGTATCCTACCAAAGGGATCTCGACAAAGTATCTCCTGTCCTATCAACACGTTCCCTCCCAATAACCCGTGAGCCAACATTTGCAGACGTAGCGGCAACAGCAGATGGACAGCATGCGCCATCCAGTATATCTCCAGATCCCACGCCCAAGAGGCTCAGACGGTCCACTCGATATGTTCGTTGAATAAAAGTAAACCACATGGTGGTTCACTTTTGAAAAGGGGGAAGGTGTAATGATTGTAACTGTAGTGATTGTAATTGTAATGATTGTAACTGTAATGATTGTAACTGTAATGATTGTAATTGTAATGATTGTAATTGTAATGATTGTAATTGTAATGATTGTAACTGTAATTATTATAATCATACTTTATAAAATTCTATAGGAGCTTTGATCATGACGCATTCAACTGGGAAGTATCCGCTAATATGAATACTTAGGCACGTGGGTTCTTGAGACATGAGGTCACCCGCTAGCAGCCCTCAGCTTCAAGAGTAAGCCCTTAAGGTGACGGACGACATGTCCGAAGTAGAGGCATGAGCACAGAGAGGCGGTTCGACGCCTTGTGGCCACGTCATGTTTGGGGAAGGGAGGCCACGTGCCACCCAAGTGGAAACGTATGATGAACAAAGCCCTGAGTACTATAAAATACGCCCACGGGCCCCGCCCGGGGGACTCTCTGAGCTACCGTTTACTTGGACGGGGTCTTCACGTCACTTTGATGTAACTTTGATTTCTGTGTAACTTCATTTCTGTGTAAGTAAAGGACTCTTGTTTCGACATTTCTAAAAACATATTCTGTCTTTCATTTTCACTTGTGCTGATCCACCATCCTGCAGTCTTCTGAAGGGACTTAGCTCCCAAGGACCCATAAATTCTAAATAATTTGTGATACGCGTTTGCTGCTTTAACTGCGACGCCCTGCCTGCCTATATCATTGTGGGTGCAAGCGGAGCCTAGCAAGCAGCAACTCAAGTATTACACATGGTTGATGCTCCCACACATTGTTCCGGGCCAAGTGTAGTTTTGACTTTGAATTTTCCCTGTTTATATTCCATTTTTGCCAGATGCATAGCTCTTTTTTGTTCTTCTACAGTAATTGATTCTTTGGGAAATGGCTTTTTTTGCTGCTGAGTTTGCTTTTTCATTTCCTAATATCCCTTTATGAGTCAGGACCCATGCCAATTCTGTTTTGATATTGTGTCATCAAATGTGGCTTTCTTTGTATTCTTGAATTTTTGTTCCCATTGTTCTTTAATGCATCTAAAGTTGATTTAAATATCAGTAAAAATTATGTTTCTTTTAAATCTTATAACAGGTTAAATCTTATGTAAATAGAGTAGACGTTATATTGATTTGTTATTCCCATTAAGTACCAACATTCTCAATTGAGGACCAAAACCCCGTAACAAAAAATCACCCTATACTTCGCTCTCCCCGACTCCCAATCCCCGTCCCTGTACGGGGGAGAGGAGTCGCAACGTACAAAACACACAACCGGAAGAAGAAGAAACTGGACGAAGAGTCTCGTAAGAGACAGGCGTACCAGTAATAAAACACTACAGATCCTTCCTTCCTTCCAATTGAGGACCGTGAAATTTTTCATTATATCATATAAATGTTATTCTCCATCACATTTGGCATCACCATAAAGCTTCATTCAACAAGTATAAACGTAAACTGTCGCTCAGATTTGTATTCGTGTAGTTTTTTCTAGCTTTCTAAGCTTGTGCATTTTATACTTTGTGTATGTTGGAAAAACGTTTCATTAAATCTACTTTCATAAATTTAGGTAAGTTGTTAAACTGATTGTATAATGTTGGTTTGAGTTCATATTTTACGAAGAATATAAAATTGTGCAGATATATGGTTCAAGTGTTTCCTGATATTATTTTAATACCGTCCTCGTATGAACACGTTGGGACTTTGTTATACAATTCGTGAAGTGAAGAACTTTTCAGAGTTGGAATTTCCATTTCTGGGTATTTTTCCGAGAAATGGAGGAAAAAATCTAAAACAAGGAAAAACGAGAAATCGTATTTTTAGAATAAATTTTTATTTCATTGATCCTACTTTAAAAGTTAAAAAATACTGCAAAAAAGAAAGGGTAAGGATTTAGCTCTGACAACTAGCTTCTCTTCACACTTACAATAAATACATGGGAGGAGTTGATCAACATGATTGGCTCCTAGAAAAACACACAATAACCATTCGGAGAAAAAAGTGTTTTTGGTGCTTATTTTTTAGAATTGTTAACATTGCTGTTGCAAAACTTATTGTGTATAGAATTTGATTCATTGCAAACATTCTGTTTCTATGAAGAACGCATGCGACAAATTGCTATTCCTCATTTGAAGAAAGGCGTTGGCGAAAGTTTCGAAAAAAGGTCATCAGCATCTGTTTTGTATTCCCCAGCAAGCGTGCTGCCTGACGTAAGATTCGACGGAAAATAACACATTAGTAAGAGGGAGAAACGAAGATGTCAGCACCCATTGTGCATAAGCAAACCTCGCATATATTGTGCTAAATGCAATGTTCCTGTCTGTGTGGAATGTTTTGGTTCATTCCACTTAAGAAAGTAAAGGAAATTTTTCTGAAAACACTTTTGTAATATAATCTTAGCTGAGTACAAGACGTTTTTCGAAAATATCTTAGTAAATGCGTGTCTCTTGAATTTAATTTTTATCATGTTCTTTTTTGAAATGTATTTTTGTAGTGTAACCTAATTTTTTTGACAAATGATCATAACATTATGTAATTATGTTACTTAATTTTTATTTTTATTTTGGTTTTAATTTGAAAAAGTAGTTACTAAAATTAAAATCCAGTGGGCATAAACATTTGTCATAAAGCATTATTTTCAGTATTGCTGAAAACTTCATCCGAGCGCCCTCATATGAGGACAAGCATCCACATCCACCAATATAATTTGAAATAATTTCGAAAAACGTATGCAGCTAGCACTCAATTATAACATTTTATTTTTTAATTTCATTGAAAAGTAGTAGTAAAGCGAGTATTCTACAGCTGTCGCCGTTTCTCGTTGCCTAATCTCCATTTCTTTCGATCTCTCCAGGCATCATCTTCTAAATCTCGCGCTGCCATCATTGATCTCCCGTCTTCCTTTATATCTTCTTTCTTCAGGATGGTATTCTCACCTATTCTTTGGCAGTTGCTCACTGTCCAATCTTCTTGAAAGCTTATATCATAGAAGAGACCTTGTTTTTTCAGCTTAATGGTTGATTTTTCAGGTTTCATTATTTGTATAATTAGTTGATTTTTCTTTCCTTTCTTATAACCTGATAGCACCGTCTTTAATAATCCGTTCCTGTGCCTTGATTCTAGTATAACCTTTTCTGTATGTAGTGCAATAAGAAACTGATACATGAACAGCATTTCATAAAACATTGAAAAACTGTGTCGGATTTGTTAGTGAGTAAATAATAATTATGATGATTTACTTTTAGAATTTCGTAATAGCCCAAGACAAGTCTTGGACTCCCAAAAATTTGCACTCTAAACAACCCACCTACCCCGCCTGCACGCTTTCCGCTAATACAGGCGGAGTAGGTGTTTTCTGGTTATTGAATGCGTTAGTAGAGCTTTAATCCTTACCCACTGCATTTACACGTCCAGTATATATTTATCCTGCAAATACATTTTCATTAGTGATCATTATTTTACACATTCCATGACATTTAATTCTATACGCAAAAAATTGTCTTTATTCGCAGGGTAACAAAACACAATATTTCCCATCGAGTAACACTTACTTTTCTCATTAAAATGCGGCTTTTTTCTCAGTTTACAGAAAATTTTAAAACATACTGTTTGGAATTACTGGCATCTATCAGAGAAACCTCAAACCAAGTTAATTCAGCGCATGATCAGCGGGCTTGCAAAGAGTGACTCCTAGTGCCATCTATCCGACGATGAACGTCGTCTGTTGCTCATGGGCATGCGCGTAATTTCCCTGTCGATGTATTTCTACGTCGTCTGTATGAAGTCCGACTGCAACGGTGCCACCCTGCACGTTTACACGTACTAAGGTGTCATACTTAAGCATCAAAAGAGGGTAGGATGGTCGAGCACCAGAATCCAGTTTCCTAGTAGAAGAACCAAAATATTCCCTTAGGAGTATTAAAGATAAGGAAAACCTCGTCCTAAATGACAATTTGCATTGAAAAATTTAGGGCCGTGTGTAAGAAAATGTTTTTTAAGCGCTGTAAATGCGAAATTTGAAACTCTTTTTTACAGAAATTGTTTGAGTTTTCGAAAAATTTCATTTGAAGTCATTTAAAAGCACGTCCAGTCACAAATGCAATAATGTATATTATAGGCGCACGTTTTGTTGAGCTGCAGAATACCTACCCCCACTCCTTTGCCAACACTAGTTCAATTAAGAATAAATTATAGCAACGAGCGTTGTAGGTAAAATCTGATAACCAGAAATGTTCGCTCTCGCTTAATAGAAGCTATTTTGCTTCGAAAAATGAACAACAGATTTGATGTAAAATTTATTTTGTGAAAAAAAAAAACAAATTCCCCACTCCTCTCGCAACCAGCTCAAGAAAACGTGCGCGAATAATACAAGGCACTTAAAATGTACTCCCTAAAGGCGTGAGAGAGATTAAAAAAATACATTTGTATAATTCTTGGAAAAAAAAATACTGTAAAGTGAATTTTACATAATCTTAAACAGTGCAATTTGTACAATGCATACGAAAAGTTGGAAGGAACACTTTGGAGCCGTGACAAAATGTCGTTTGAACATTTATGAAATGCGGAAATTTGAGCTCATTTTCACGGAAAACATTTGAGTTTTCGTGAAATTGTATGAGATGTCATTGAGAGCAGGTGAACTCGTTAATTTAATAAAGCAAACTAATCGCCGGCTAATGTAAACACTATCGACGTAACACGAATGTCAAAAAAAAATATTTTTAATTTTTTGAAAAAATAAAAAGAAGTATATAACACAATGGCGTTTGTCATCTTAAAGAGCACATTTATCACTATCCTTACCAAACGTTTATAGAAAAAATTAGCGGCCCTTTTTGAGAAAATTTTGTTTTTATTATATATTTAATGTTGCACATATTGAACGCAATATTGGTCGAAAACTACTAAAATTTTCAAAAAGATGTACGTAGCCTTAATTAAAGAACTAAACATGGAGAACAACTTTTATTTGAAGGAAAAATCTGTATCTTCAATTTTGTAGTTGTAGAAAGACGCCAGAGAAATTCAAACTTTTGAAATTTGTGAAAATTCAGAGTTAACAGTGGAAAAAGTACCTATGTCATCTTTGTAGGTATATTTCATTCAAATTTTCTAAACAATTTTAAGAATAAAATTAGGAGCCATTTTTGAGAAAATTTTGAATGTGTCTCTGGGGCTTCATGTAAAATACCCCCAAATTATAAAGAATGCTTTTCAAAATCTCAAAGCTTACACTAAAGCCTATCTAAAGAGGTTTCGAACCCGCGGGCATGAGTTATAGCAGGACTATGTTATGTTGTTATTTGCCCAAGCTAAAGCTTGGGCATCCAAAAATTAGCACTCATATCAACTAAATCTCTACAAGACTGGAAAAATAACTAAATAACTGCGTTCTTCCCTCGAGGAGAAGAACGGTATTCGATAACGTGAGTGTAGAGTACAGTCGTAGAGTGCAATAAGTTATATTAATAATTGAATGAATAGACAAGAAAATGTATTTTTCTACCTCAAATATTCGCCAAAGCGGTCTTTTAGCCCGACCTCCTAGAATCATTCTCAATAAAAACTCTTGATAAAGAATTCTCTGGTACATTTTCAAAAGTGATTTCTTCCATCGAACAATATTAATAATAATTTTAATCCATAATGTTTGTATATGATCTTGAAACGCAATGCATTTCAAATATTTTCCAAGACGTTATTTTCTGACATCTAGCAGATATCTTGTAGGACGCATTGTGTTTCTGAGGTCGGCCACTTGGAGCAGTGCAGCGTACGTCGATTCACTCTAAACATTTCTGCGCATGTGCTAATTTAAAGTTGATCAAGATACCCTCATGGACACTTGAGTCTCTTCTGTCTGCATCTACGGTTCTAATCGATAACTCAAAGCAACTGTCGCTTCACTTAAAGTAACCATATGCAGGTAGAATTTTTTTGTTATAAATAATAGTAGAAAAAGCCCGTACAGTATCGACCAACATGGACGTAATTATGATTGTAAATAAAATTCCCTATGAATTCGGGACGAAAACAGCTGGTTCCGTTCAGTTGATTGCCGAGAGTGGCGCAAAATGTTTATGATAAATTACGAGTTACGAATAAGCGGGAACCTTTTTACATGATAAGTGTTTTATTCACATCTATCTTATACTACAGTAACGTTTTATTGAAAATTTATTAAGTTTTTGCCGAAATCTGTTTTTCTAAGGAAGAAGGTTGTAAATACAGTAGTGCCAATCCTTAATATTGTGTTGAAACGCCCCACATTCTCTCCCGGGCGACAGATAATGACATTTGGAGTTGTGTGAATGCGCAGTACCAAAAGTAGTTGCAAAAGCATCAGTTAGCGTTTGAAACGAAATGTGTTTTCTACTGCCCTGAAACATGTTTTCAAAGTAGAATACCAATCCAGAATCAAACTGTGAGTGACCTGAAGAAAAAAAATGCTCGATAATGTCATCGAGATTTACGTGAAGCCTGTGACAACGATATTATTCATCTGAGGTACGGTTGGTAAATGCATTTCATTACGTTCGGTGTTGGAGGGTTTTGCCCTTCAGCTGTAGATCATTCATTACTTTATTAAAAGGCACAGTTTTGGAGACAGCTCCGATGTAGATCGCCTATGGAATTCGATTTTATTTTGTTATTAATACATTGCATCTCGTCTGCGTTGCACGGTGCTATCTTGAGAGGAAAATGCTTTCTTGTTGCGGTGATGGGGTTGGAAAGTTCCAAAACATCTTCCAAATTTCCTCAAGAGTTCTGGTGAGTCTTCATGTGTGTAGCTTGATTTGTTCTCACAATTGAGCCGTTTGGGACGAATAATTTTCTGTGTTAGAATATTTGCAAATCATGTTTTTGTGGGGTAATTGTATATACGTAGTTTTTTTAGCTTGTGTATGTACAGTATACGATATCAAACAGAACATATTTTCGTTCATATTTCTAGTAAAATTCATAAGAGGAGGTAACATGTAGTTTTCTGTTTGTCCTGTAAAAATTCATATAACACAGACCGTTCAAAAATGAAAATTCAAATTTTTCGATTGAAAATTCTCTAAATCAAAATTCCCGAAATTCTCTCAGTATCTCAAGCAATAAGGCGCTATATCATCACTAAATTCAACAGAGACAACCTTACTGACGTCATTCACTCATTTGGTTGAAGGTCGAAAACTCCGCCGTTGATTATTTTGAAGGAATGTACTCGTTATATAATTTTGAAACTAGTATCAAAAAATTCTTCTCGCAACTTTGTTTCCAATACTTGCTTCTCTGGTGCTTTTGTTTCTTGTTTTTGTAAGAGCAGCAGGCCTGGATCCTGCTGTAAGAAGAAAGAGTTATGTTATTATTTCCTTGATTTTCCAGGAAGTACCTGACCATCCACTCCTAACAGGCCAAGCCTGATTTCCGGTCATTTCAGGTGATTGCATTGACTAATGATCGCAGTATCGCAAAGAAGATCACTGACTTTGCGATTGAAGTCGTTTTCTTGGTATTCAGTTATTAAGGTACTACAGTTATTGGATTGTTCGGTAACAAGAATAGTAGTATGATATGCTAATTTATCGCTTGTATCACTTACATTTTGGCTGGTTTGAGGGGAGGATAAAGGAAAAATACGGAAAGTTTCAGAGTTATGTTCAATACTATTACTGTGTCAATCAACACGCTGCCCTATGGTTTCTGTTTTATTGTGAGTCGCCTCCCAAAAGGTCCTGTTGTACGCGACGTAAAGCCCTAAACTCCAGATAACGCAGTCATCCAGGCCGCTGCATCTGCACGACGACCACATCGTGCATACACACAACGATTTCCTATTCCTGTATATTGTAACGCACAGCCTCTGCTACGGACAGCCAGGGTTTGGGCGCCATGCTAAATCTGCAAGCAGCTGTAGACACTGTCCGCCCACTTACCTGCTTAGCCGACCTCCAGTAGCAGGCCAAGATCTTTTGATGGGATCGTGCCCGGTAGGGCTAAGAAAACCTACAGAGCGGTGCCTTCCTAGGTTAAGTTGGCAGGATTACGTTTAGGATCAGATGTGCTTTCCGGTTATTGAGTAATGAAATGCATTTGTTTGAACAACGTGATTCCAGATGGGACCCCACTAGGTAATTTAATACTAGGTGATTAATTACTGTGAAACAATACACATCATTTCATTCTCAACATCTTCCTATGAATGATACACACGAAATGTAAAGAAAAGGATTATTGAAACTATGGTGTATTAAAGGATTCTTCTTCTGTCTTCAAGCACTGATACAGTTCTCTTCGTTAGTCTTTAGTTTTCAAATCTGAACTGCACAAATTATTTTTCTTGGCTCACAGTTTATCGTTACAATGAAGGAGTTTTACTTACGTCGGAGTCTATTGAACCAGCTGTCATCAGATCGCGGATGATGCTGGGCGGAGGCCGTTGAACGACGGCTGTTGTGAGCCGCTCAGGAACCCGGGATTGGGGGCGGCAGTCGGCGCAGAGAAGGCCAGGCCTCGGCGGTGGCGAGCGGATGGATGCCAGTGGATGGTAACCGGGAAGGAGCAGTTGCGTGAAGCTAGCTGGTCGCGTTCACGTCTCCGGTGGCCGACGACAAAACTCGTGTGTCGACCTTTTACGCGGACGTATAATTTCGACCTTTTACGCAGACTGCGTGTCATTAATCGAATACTTCACTCGCGACATCCGGTCCGGTGGGATCTGTTGTCATTCATACGGTGCGTAATTGTTGAAGCGTCGTCACACCGGAAATCGCGTTCTTTGCGAGAATTCCCGCGACATGTGGGTGGGGAGGGTCAGAGGGCCGGTTCAGGCGCCGCGTGCACCCCTAAAAATTGGGAATGGCTCATACCTCGGTCAGAAGGAAAGTGGGCGACGATTTACAAGTTTCTCGGCGACTCGACGCTTAAAAGAGCGACTCAAGCCGTAAAAGGGCGACTTAAGTCGTAAAAGGGCGACTCAAGCCGTAAAAGGGCGACTCAAGCCGTAAAAGGGCGACTCAAGTCGTAAAAGGGCGACTCAAGTCGTAAAAGGGCGACTCAAGTCGTAAAAGGGCGACTCAAGTCGTAAAAGGGCGACTCAAGTCGTAAAAGGGCGACTCAAGTCGTAAAAGGGCGACTCAAGTCGTAAAAGGGCGACTCAAGTCGTAAAAGGGCGACTCAAGTCGTAAAAGGGCGACTCAAGTCGTAAAAGGGCGACTCAAGTCGTAAAAGGGCGACTCAAGTCGTAAAAGGGCGACTCAAGTCGTAAAAGGGCGACTCAAGTCGTAAAAGAGCATAAAGTATTTCCAACAAAGGATTTCTTCTTTTTCACAAAACATGGTCCTCGTCGACGAGGTCGCGGGAGCGTGGAGCCGCAGTATGTCTCAATTTCAAAACAATTATTGAACATTGTCAGCATGTAGGGTTTGGGAATCAAGATTAATTTCAATACAAGTGTCGTGCAGCCGACTCAACACTTTAACCACTTAACCGACTTAAGTGGCTGTGGGGATTAAGTGATCTCACTGCAGTGCCTCTGAGTGGGAGGTCCTTGGAGTCCTGACGGTGCGTGGCAGACACTACCTTATACTGCGATTTATGCAACGCTGCCCCTGGCATGTATCAGCTGTTCGCGGTTTCACCCAATCGGCAGCTCGAACGTCACTATAAGCTTGGATAAAGTTCCATTGGATAAAACGTCACTAATGGATAAAACTATTAACAGCTGATACCTGCCAGGGGCAGAGTTGCGAAAATCGCAGTATAGATAACTGGGTTAAATTCAACTGCTCCCAGGAGAATTCTAGCAAAAAGCGGTTTTGACCGGTAGTTTCCTGTGGTTTCTCGCTCACCGCGCGATCTTTCCTTCCTCTTTCTCGTCCTACCCTCATCCCTTACTTACACATTTTTCATTTGATGGCTCTGTGCCAGGACAGATAGAACACACAGAGCAGCTTATGCAAGATAGGTGAAGGCAGTCGTCCGCAATGAAATTCACATTATTTATCTCGGGGGTCCTCCTTGATGATAGAGAAAATTAAACCAGAATTGAACAGTCAGATATCACCTAGCAACTTCCAGCCATTCCAAATATTGAAGTGGTGGAGGTTTTCAAAACGATCAGTAGAAGGATACACTATGGTGCAAATAGTCTGTTTCTCAGGTGAAAATCGCATGTGTGTCATTTTCATTGTTATTGTCTTTTCAGGGAATTTCTTTGAATAGAGCATTCAAAAATGAGTTTAGAGATGGAAATAAAAGAGTCTTCATATTGATAGTGAACGTACGGAAATAGAGCAATGATAGAATAGCAGGATGTTACGTTAATGTTGATAAATGAAAAACAAAACGCACAGGTTTGGGAAACTCAACACTAATTCAAAAAATAATAAGCCTTAAAACTATTTATTATAATTAAACAATAACTTCAGCAATTACACACAAGAATTGAAATTAATTCAGGAAATACTAAAAATCACATTAAAATTGTTTAAGGGCTTTGAAGTCCCCGAGTCGGAGATGGTTATTAAGCTGCTCAAAGTATGTTGTGATATAGGGCCCACAAGTAACTAATCTATATAGAGTCTTCAAAGTCCCAAGTTTGAGTTGCCTGGAGTAGAACTACGCGCCTAATACTACATTGTCTTTTGAAGCAAATGTAATATTTTTTTAAAGCATTTATTTTTTTTTAGTATAATAAATATTCTTCATGAATTGTTTCCATTCGAATTGACAGATCGATACCAACCGTCTTATTACCTTCTTAAAAGTAATCAGATTTAATTCCAACGAGTTACCTCAACAGAATGGACTTAGATGGATTAGAATATAAACCGTAAAGTAAAACAACAATTCAATTTTCTGTATTTTTATACCTCTTACATGTGCAGCATTTGTAATGTCAAGATTTTCAACATTAAATTTTTTATCTATCCTTTCTTTTTATTTCATCTATATTAATCATACAATACGTAAAAAGCGAAAAAATAATTTCATCTAAGCAATTTTTTGCTTAACGGTTGATTTTCGTATTTCTTCTCGCATACATTTTTTGAATGCTCTTAAACCTGTAAGTCTGGTATGAAACTTAAACAACCTATTTCGACGATTTCTCAAAACGGATATAAATTCTGTATAGTTCATATTTCCGTTTCCTTTGTCATCAAATGCTACGAAAGCTGTATGGATAACAGATGGATTCACTTCACTATCCACACAGATACGTATTATGCGACGAAACACCTCTTCAGACAGTCTCTTGTTCAAAAGTACAGACATTCTGGCGGCCATTGAAAAATCATTCAAGTGGATAAGAAAATTACAAAAATTGAAAAAGTCTTCAAATGTAATTTCTATGTTTTCACTAACGCCTTCCAGAACTCTTTTAATGAATATATTGTTGTCACTCGTATCCTGCTGAGAGTATCTGATTAATGCTCTTATGAAATCCACTGGACTTATAGTTTTCATTCCTTTCGCAAATTCATAGAACTCATCTTCCAGAACTTCGGTTCTCAAATTAGAAATAAATTCATCAAAAGCTTCAAAGGTTAACAATTTTTTTCCATCTTTACCAAAAAAGTATATGAGGAGAGTAGTATCGACTAAATGCCTTCTCTGGAGACCTGTTTCATCGTCTACGTAATCTTTAGTTAAGCTTGTTCGATTTTCTGATACTCCTCTTTTTGCTTTCCAGACGTTGCCAAAAATCTTTTCCATTTCAAGATATTCTTGTTTATCCACATACGAGTCTTTATTTTTGTCAAACATGTTAAAGACAATTTGACGTTCTGCTTTAGGATTAATAAGAAATGAAAACAAAAACAAATATTCGATATAGGACACGATCCCATTATTCTGAAGGCTGTGAAACATTTTATCAGCTTCCTTTAACTTTTTTTTGTCAACTTTAAAGTCTAATGCAGCTTTTCTAATATTTTCCAATTCTCTTTCAGATAATAGTTTGCGTTTTAATCTAGGTCTAGGTTCCTGAACAATCATCGCATCAAGGAAATCCCTGGGTGTCATGTAAACTTGTCCATCATATTCCACAGATGCAAATTTGATGAATCTTTCTTCCCGAGCAGTGAGCTCCGTAGACTTTTGCTCTTGTTTCTTAGTTTTTGTCGGGTCGGTCATGAAAAATAGGCGTTTTCCACATGTTTTAGTTGGTGAGTCGTACATTGAAGCTTGCGATGAAACTTCGTTTTTTGCACCTTTTGAGATTTTGTTTAAAGTTAAATACACCAAGCCACCTCCTAATACACACACGCATAATGAAGAGACAGCGTAGTAAGTTTTACTGAATTTAAGAGATCCTACAGTTGTCGTAGAATACACTGGAAAGATGTTCTTTTCTAGAATATGTATCCACCATTTCTTTGATGCACCCATGTCGATTGTAAAATAACGCAAAAAAAACAAAACAAGTTAATTGATATTCCCAATTCAAATGCACATTCATTTGTTTGTCAGATTTGTTATATTGACTCAAAACTGTGTTCTAATTTAAATTTCATCTTATACTATTTCATTAGACGCGTGATTAAACTGGCACATATGTTTCTGTTTGGTTAATAGTTTAATGATGGAGAATTTCAAACCATAGAAGAAACTACGTACACGCAAAGATTCCCAATTTTAAATTAATGTTTCAAAATTTGTAATTCAGTATAACGTTCTTTGTTGTAGCAAAGCTTTAAAAGAAGAGAATAATCAAATAACAACTCATCTAATATTTAAAACTGGAGCTACAGAATAACACACTTTCTTGTACTATTTTTCTAATTTCTTTGGTCTGGACTAGCTTTCCGGTCTTGCCTCATCCTCAGATGCCATCTATCACCGCACCTTTTGTTTTTTTAATTCTCAATTTTTCGTTTTCCTCATGATAGGATCGAAATATTACTTTAAGAAGAGTAAAATCTCGTCAAATATGGAAATTTGCTTTGAAAAATCAGGAAACTGAAAAATTGTAATATATTGCATTTCTGTCTACATCAACACATCACAGTCAATGAGCGCTAACAACAAAGCACGCATACAACGATGGGCGCTGCCAACAATGGGCACATATTTTCTTATCAATTCTTGACAAGAAAATGACGGTGAGATGCAGACAGACAGAGACAGACAGAGACAGACAGAGACAGACAGAGACAGACAGAGACAGACAGAGACAGACAGAGACAGACAGAGACAGACAGAGACAGACAGAGACAGACACAGACAGACAGAGACAGACACAGACAGACAGAGACAGACACAGACAGACAGAGACAGACACAGACAGACACAGACAGACACAGACAGACACAGACAGAGACAGACAGAGACAGACAGAGACAGACACAGACAGACACAGACAGACACAGACAGACACAGACAGGCAGAGGCAGACAGAGACAGACAGACAGAGACAGACAGAAACAGACAGACACAGACAGACACAGACAGACATAGACAGACACAGACAGAGACAGACAGAAACAGACAGACACAGACAGACACAGACAGACATAGACAGACACAGACAGACACAGACAGACACAGACAGACAGAGACAGACACAGACAGACAGAGACAGACACAGACAGACAGAGACAGACACAGACAGACACAGACAGACACAGACAGACAGAGACAGACACAGACAGACAGAGACAGACACAGACAGACAGAGACAGACACAGACAGACACAGACAGACACAGACAGACACAGACAGACACAGACAGACAGAGACAGACACAGACAGACACAGACAGACACAGACAGACACAGACAGACACAGACAGACAGAGACAGACACAGACGGAATGCTAGAGAAACAGAAACACTTGTTTCTTGTAGAATTTCACTCGTGAACTACTGGGGCCAGTTTTACAAAGGTTACAAGTTATTTGTACTAGTAATCACAAGTACTTGTAAGTTGTTTCACAAATATCTTACACTTGTGGATACTAGTGAATTACTCACAATGCAATTCTATTTCCTGGTCATTTGAGCCAAGGAGGTTATAACCTCCTTGCTTTGAGCAAGTGCTGAGATGGCCCCTTGTTTTCCTTCTGGACAGTAAATGTACCTTTACTCTCTGCATTCAAGAAGATGTGTGCAAATGTATTCCCTTCACATACATCATATTTGACTCGTCATACACGATTGTAATTGTATATGTGACTCAATAAAATATTATTATTATTATTATTATTATTATTATTATTATTATTATTATTATTATTATTATTATGTGAAATAAATTGCGCGTTCCTTGGAATTGAGTCGACTGTCTGCCTGGGTTTTTTCGTGTCCGTCTCGCGTCTTTGTCTGTTAGTTTTGCTGTCTCTGGCGTTGTTTTAGCTTTAATTTTTACTGCCAATTCTATTTCTTTTTACTTTCCGCCCTTTTTACTTCAATTTCAGGCTTCTCTTTACAGATTATACTTTTCTTCTTTCAGTTTAAAATTACTCCATTTTCTCTTGAACATTCCTTTACCCTTCTTACATATTATTCTTACTTTTGTATTTTATTCTTAAATTTCTTCGTAATGGCATTCAGAGGCAACAAAATGTACGTTTTGGAGAAAATTCGAGAGCATAAGGCAATTAACATTATCTAATTCACTATCACTGATAGGATAAAACTTCTATTTCCTAATTCTAAATACCTATGAACGCACAAATATAAAAATATCGTTCCTTGTAATCGCAAATCGTTCAACCCTTCACGTATCTGTAGGCTCGTAACAAATTTCTAGTCATTTACAATTGTATTAGACTACTAGTGAGATCTGAGAAACAGAAACACTTGTTTCTTGTAGAATTTTACTTGTGAACTACTGGGCATTCACTCGTCACTATTTGTGATTTACTAATATGATTCGATTTAGATTTATTTAGCACAAAAAAAAGTAAAAACTGCATGTGACGTTTGGGGGAGAAGATTATCTGCGCACGTTTTTTTGAGTTCCAGAATCCCTTCCCGTCATTTTAAATATAAATAGTTGAAAGATGAAACGCGGTTTTCCGCGGTTCTCACAAGTTAACCGTAAATTCACTTGTAACTTGAAGACTTGTAACTTCTGTGAAACGGGCCCTAAGCAGAAAGTAAACGATCACAACGAAATTAGGGAGCGCAACTCCCACAATTTAAAGTTAATGCCTTTCGCCACATTACAGAATTACTCAACAGATGGAGCTCCTAAAACATAAAGCAACGGCCACCGAGACCATTCACGGAAGAGTCCAGGACCATGGCCATGGCTAAGGCAACTGTTGTAGGCGCGTACTCATTGGTAGGCGCCGTGAGCAGAAGAGTTGCACGCTACTTGATTGCTTCAGATTATTGTGCCATCCGTGCCATCGGAACGGCACGTGTGAGGTGCGTCTCAAGGTGTGCTCTCTGGTGTCAGGTTAAAACGCAGTCTTGTAAAAACTTGTGTTCTCATCATCTGTCGCATTCTTCAGTCGAAATGGGTTCGGTTGATGCAGCGAAAAAAGCGGCAGCTGTTAAGGCAGTCGACGAATATGTGAAAGTAAGTTGTTATTTACGTTGTAGATTATATATGCTGTGCTATGAAAGAAAAAATAATAAAATAAAATCTTGTATTTAGAATAATTTTGTTCTGGGTATTGGAAGTGGTTCCACAATTGTGTACGCAGTTGAAAGGTTAGGTAAGTGTGTATTGGTTATTTTGTGAAAATGGGCTTTTGAATTTTATTGCTGTGTATTGTTATTATAAAAAAGTTTTATTTCAGCGGAAAGAGTCAAGTTGGAAAACCTGAGTATTGTTTGTGTACCAACCTCTTTTCAAGCTAGACAGTTGATAATACAACATAATTTGATACTAAGTGACTTGGAGCGCAACCCAAAGGTTGGTTTCTGTAGAGAGTTTATTGTTATTTGAAAGAAATGTAAAAGAAATCCATAATAATTCAGAAAGAAACTGTACCAACAATTTCTTTCAATGCTGATATATGTTGCAGCTTGATTGTGCCATCGATGGGGCTGATGAAGTAGATGCTAAATTGACTCTTATCAAAGGAGGAGGAGGATGTTTAACACAGGAAAAAATTGTTGCTTCTTGTGCTAAGCAGTTAATAATAGTATGTGATTTCATGTAAGTTTTTACTTTTGTTAATCTGAATTAAAATTTTGTTGTTAAGTATTACAATTGTAAATGTTTCTTCAATCTTCCTCAGGAAAGACTCAAAGGCATTAGGAGAAAAGTATAAAAAAGGTGTTCCTATAGAAGTAATTCCAATGGCATTTGTTCCTGTCCAGAGAAAAATTGAGGAAGATTTAGGAGGGAAAGCAGAGCTGAGAATGGCTAAACAAAAGGCTGTGAGTGCATGTTTGAGACTTACAATACATAGGTGTATCAATTCATGTTTGAGTGTGTAATATATAACTAGTACATGCAAATCCTGTTCACTTAAAAGTGTAAATACATTCAGTTATACCATACATTTTACCACCTGGTCATCACATTAACGGGAAGTTTATCCCCTGCAGGCTATTCAAAGAGATGATTGTCTTGGAAGCTCGAGTAGTTAGAGCACTAGGAGATCCAGATTAAATTCCCAAATGGGACAGTCAGTTCTTTAAACAAGAAAAATTCCATTATGTTTCCAACATTCCATTATGTTTCAGTGAAGGGTAATATCAATATTAATATGCCCCTTTTGGTACAACCTTGTTTTTTTTTTGTTCCATGATGTTTGTACAAAGTTCCATGTTCAAATTGTGGTACTTTCAAATATTTTCTTCTGGAAGCTATGAGTTTGTCTTGTAAAAGAACAATTTTGCACATGAAAAATCAAATAATGTTTGTATAAATTATTCAATTTAATTTTTATAAATCATAAGAATCACCCATTTTTTACAATAATACTTAAAATAATTGAATTTTTAATCTTTATATTTTGCTTAACAGCAATTTTCATCAATAGTGTTACAATTCTTACTTGTAAATGTTGCATTTTTTCCAAACACCTGTAGAGTAACAATGTTTGCAGGGTCCAGTTGTCACAGACAATGGTAATTTCATATTAGATTGGATTTTTCCTGAAAAGTCATATGACTGGGAGTCTACAAACACTAAAATAAAAATGATACCAGGTATGATGCTAATTACTCTTCTTTTTTCATAGATTTATTTGAAGGACTCTACTCTACATGGTGCTATGCCATGTTTTCAGCAACAATACTGTATTCCTACTAATGTACTCACTGTATCGGATATTACATTTTGTGTGAGTATTGTGGTGCTGCAGTAACAAATAAACAAAGAATACATTTCTGCTTAACTCTGTGACCACAAATGTTGGATTGAAACATTCTTTTTTTGTATCTCAGAATGAATTTGGAATGGCATAGGACTATTTAAGAGCTAAGCCCTTCGTTTAATTACATTTGAGCAGACTAATAAAAATATTATCTCTGTTTTAGGAGTGGTTGAAACAGGATTATTTGTAAATATGACTCACAAAGTGTTCTATGGAATGGCAGATGGTTCTGTTAAAGAGAAATCAGTCTAGAGAATGAGAAATTATGGTAGTTTTGAATCTATCTCTATATTTTTCTACAAGTTTTTTTGCCAATATTTCTCGATACTACTTAAAAGTACAATCCTCTGTGATGACTATTAATTCCTTTTTTGCTGTTTTACAATAATTATTATTAGTTTTTTATACTGATTTATAAATGAAATTTTCTTCTCCTGCTTTGTCAAAATTATTTTATTTCTAATATATTGTGAACCTTTTTCCTCTACTTTGTTGAAAACTTAATTTGATGTTTTAAGATTATGCTTAAGATTTTCCAGGAGAAGTAAATGTTGAAATAAAGAAAGACTGACTTATATATTGAATTTTTAATTATGATTGTATTACAAAATAATGAAAAGATATATCGAAATATATGGGGATACAGGTAAAACAAATGCCTATTATATCTTTCTTTGCGTTTCAAGAATGAACCAATTTGTGAAGTGCAGTTGTGATAAGTTGCACCATTACATTACTTTATAAACTAAAGATTATTAGGTAGATAGATCTGTTTGTCAAACATCACATTTTTTAAGATCAAAATTGCTTGTGAATTTTTATTCTGTAGAAGGTATTAAAAGTGCATTTGAAATAGCAAATACAAAAGAATTGAAGTAGCAAAATCAATGTGTAGCTTCTCAAAGCACAAATGGTATTCATTAAGATTATAGAAGTGGACTAAAGATGGAGAGAATTTTGATCTTTAAAAATATATCATAAAAAAAAAGATTATTATCTTAATATGAAAGTGGAAAATGAAGGTATCATTATCTGACAGCTTCCTGACAAAGGATCCTTCGTACGCCTTCCTTCGGAGGGGAAGTAAAGCCGGCTGTCCCATGTTAGTAGATTTTCCTGATGAAAAAATCCTTCAGAGGGGAAGTAAAGCCGGCTGTCCCGTTTAGTAGATTTACTCGCATGTAAAAGATCCTCAAGCCTAAATGACGCCTCTGAGCTAAATTCTAATCGCCTCTTTCTCGCCCAAGAAATACCTCCTTTCTCTGCTAGTTGGTAAAAGTGTGGCGAAATTTGCGTGGTCAGACAGAAGAGCGGGCCTGATGGCTCGAGTCTCGCCATGTAAAATAAGGCAAATTCAATTCAATTCGATTTGAGAAATGCAAGTAAGGTACCTTAGTGACGATTGACCTCAATCAGTCAATCGGACTTCATTTTTCAAAAAGAAATTCTGCATGTGCATCACAAAATCTAGTGAGGAGTCTTTTTGAGCATAGTCTACATCACATTACACAAACACTGGAGGGAAGCCAGAGTTCAATTCTGTGTGGTGTCATTTATAACAATGCTTGTGTGTTCTAAAATACTTTGGTAATAGTTGCAATTTAATTGTAAGTTTTAAAAAGTAAGGATTTGACTAATTCAGCTAGAAAATTTCTGTGGTTATCAAGGTCTTTAACTACAATAACTAGATTTAGAATTATCACTTCAAACACAACTTTGTCTTGGTGCTAGAGTTCACCTTATTTGCTTCTTCCATGCTATACCACTGGCGATGGACCTAGTTTCTCAAGGATTGGAACAATTTCACTGTAAACAAAATTTTTAGATTTTATTATAAATTGTTTGCATTGTAATGAAGCTCTGTGATAATAGAACATACTCATATTTTCACTGCATTTCAAATACTGAAGATCATCCTAAATGCATATTTTTAGTGGCATATGAAATATTAACTACACATTTATTGCATTGTTGCCATCTTCACATAAAATAAAGTGACCACTTGTAGATATCTAATATCTATTATTAAATTTTCTGACACAGCAACACTGGAATATCGGTTGGGGTGTTTTCCCACTCCCTCTGACTAGAGAAATGAACTACACATTTGTCTGTGAAGTGATTGGCTACATTTGAGTAACAAGATTGATGAGGAAGATGAATTTAATTTTTACACAATCTCCTGCTTACGGTTGCTAGTATCAGTGAGTATTCAACCCCTCAAATTATAAAATCTTTTGCCATATGAAATTTGAATTAAACAAAATTTCAGACTTTTCTCAATTTAGCACTTCTACAAAAGTAATCTGTTAGCTTTATTCAATGAACTTAGTAAGTTAATAGAAACTACCAGTTACTTTCAAATATTTTCTCAAAAATAAGTGCATTCAACTATGTTCTGTATGGGAACATGTTATGGAACCTTCATTACCCCGGCATCCAATAATCCATGGTTTGTTTTGTAACGGAAATGAGTAAATAATTGTCTTTTTTTTAAGTTGTCAGTTGCACCCCCCCCCCATCTCATGAATATTTAATCAATGGATTTGAGAATGATTTGAAAAATTCCATGGAAAATGGAGCAGAAATCAGAAGAATTTGTAAATAAAAACAAAACATATTTCTGCATTTAAATTGTAATAGGAACAAAGTTAATATGAATTAATATATACATTATAACATTGTAAATGTATTTCTTTATATAATAATGAATCTGAATGGCTTGTGGGCCTTTTTTAACATGAATGATGGGTCCAAATGATGTTATGGACTTTGTTCTAGATGAGGCACTGAGATGTTTCGAATGATGATATTACCTAGGGTGCCAGGCCTTTCCTTCTGCAGAAGTACCATGGGTCAGCCAAATTATTGCTGAAATTTTGAGGATATATTATCTAGGTTCTTGAGATCTCAGGGAAGTGCAGTTCTGGGTTGAAGAGGATGCGAGTAAATTTCAAATGTGAACTCACGCTATTTAACTGCACTGTCAAAGTGCCACATGTCCAGTTTTATTTTCCTTCAATGAAAAAACCCACATAGCATCCACAAAATTGCATGTACACTTTACAAATTTGACTTAATTTCACAGTTTTCAATGTCGCTGAAATAATCTTTTTCAGTATCTAGCTGGTCTTTCGACACGTTTTTATTAAATATCATCTCATATTCTGTGTGTGTGTGTGTGTGTGTGTGTGCATGTTTAATTCCCAAACGCTGTTTTGCTGGCTACTGAAATGGAAAACAAGTACTTGTATTGTTTTTACCTGTGCCTAAGTGACCCCTTATAAATTCTCATGAATAAATTCTCATCCCTAGTGTCCATCTGCCTACGAAGGTGCACATATTTGTGTTGTCGAAGGTGGAAACTACTCTTCATGCTATTTGGGTCAACAGATGGGATGGATTGGCCTGTGGGAATACATACCACCACCTCCAGGCCTGGCAGATAATGTGGGTGGCTATATCCTCATGAAAAAGTTCGTGAAAGAAATATTTTATAAATGTCAGATTCCAGAAATTAAGACGTTTCTCGCTATCACATTGACTCAAAACGTATAGGCTATCAACAACGAGTATGTTGCTAGATCGGCTTAACAGTAATGTGATTTAACATGTTTACAGCGACATTACGACGAAATAAATTTGCAAAAATTGTTAAATGAGTTGAAATCAAAAAAATGCAAAGCGCAGCACTTTTTCCATTGCAAAAATGAACTGAAGATACATAAAATAATGTGATAACAGTTCAATTATAAACATGACAATTTGAAGAAGAAAAAAAGTTCAGTATTTTTCCCTGCATTTACATTTTGGGTGATGGAGAGGCCCTGCACGCCTCCCTCCCTAATTACCGTCGGCGGCTCGCTGCGCCCTCCGGGACGCGGCAGATTGCGGGAGCGATGGTGTCGGGTTTTGACGCCCATTCCTGGGTCAGGTTCAAATATCGCGGGGCCCCAAGCACAAAATTGTATTGCCCCCCCCCGTAAAAATAGTTCCATCTTTATTAAATAAAAAAAAATCTTAAAACATACGGACTTTGTGTTGAAGTACAAATCGATAATTGCGATTTCATAATCTAACAACTGAATTTGTGCACTTTGTCGTTATCAGGGTCATGCAATGAATTTTTTTCTGCCAAATTTCTGCTTTCTGATTTATTTTTTTTATTGTTGCGCAGCATTACACTGTACTACCTATAATACTCCGTATATAAGAAAGTAACTAGTGGTTCTACAGAAAGGCACACACTCTGAATTACAATGTCTGAATTAAGTTTCCTCTTGAACAGGGCCGGATTTAAGTAGTGCGGGGCCCCAAGCACAAAATTGTGTTGCCGCCCCCCCCCCCCCCCGAAAAAATAGCTCCATCTTTAGTTAATAAAAAAATGTATTATAGTACAAGTACTTTCTGTACAGATACAAATGAAAACTGATATTTTTTTTTATAGAAATTTTTACTTGTGTTACATTTACATAATTTTTTTCTGCTCTTCACTGGAGAAAATTGGTCGATGATGTCTTCAAAACGAAGATATCTCAGCTTATCATGCTCCATACTCAGGATATTGAAATTGTACATTTGGGGGCCCCCAAGCAACTGCTTGTTTTGCTTGTAGGTAAATCCGGCCCTGCTCTTGAACGACATTTATGTCGATGAAGCAGTAATAGCACTTTACAGACGTAGGCGGATATACAATTTTATAAATTCAATATTCCGGACGATAAACGATCCGTAAATGTCGGACGATAAATAAATGTTCAAAAATTATTTATTAATAATTTAATTCTTGAATCTCCCCCAGAAACTTTTCGAGGTCTTGTGATTTGTCTTTTCGTTCAAATGTTTTACTTTCCTATAAATGCGTAATAAAATATTGACTGGCCATTATTTTATGAAAGGTAGGATCTGTTTAAATTGACATTTCGAGTTTTCCTTAAGATCTACGAGCGGACAGGGAAATGTTTAGCGTTTTTGATATCGAAACCTTTGCTCCCTTCTGTCCAGATTATTAAGCCCTATTTACGCTCTTCCCAATTTTAATAAAAATAAATGAAAACCGATACCTCAATAGAAAAAAATAACAAGGCGATTTCACAAAATAACAAATATATTGATCTACAATACTTATTATAACTTTTTAAATTCAATCTTCACATCTGGCTTGCAATTGACACATCAAGATCTACTTGTAATCTGTTTCCAAAACACAATTCAACGGAGAGATAACATTCCATGATACCTCTTTCACATTGATAGGATTACACGCACCCGATAAGCCAGGCACTCGGTGAGATTTTCCTAGCGAACTGCTCTATGTAACACAGTTGAGCAGTTGTAGCTTACCAGTAGGCGTATTGTCTTCACAGTTGTTCAGTGCAATCTTTGCAATGCTCGGTTGGGTCGACACCTTCTGAATGTTTGGTAGAGACTGATCGACGCTTTGTAGGCAGTGCCGACGGAATGATGGATACACCTCTCCAACTGTCTCCGAGACGATCGCCGTCACTGTCGCCGTCACCGTCGCCGTCACCGTCGCTGTCACCGTCGCCAACCCCACGGGTTTCGCCATTGCTGTCTGCAAGTGCACCCCCGCCAGCGTCAACGCACTGCGTTGTCAGTCCTCCGGTACAACAGCTCCAAGCTTCAGAAGGTATGCGTTACGTACTGACACTATATATTTGCGAGGTGTAAAGATAGATTTTCCAGCGTCCCACAAAGAAGAGGTTTCCTGTGAGCGACCTCGTATACATATGCGCTGTCAATTAAACGGAAAACGTAAAAATAGAAAGGTATAGAAATTGGGATTCCAGTAAAATCGTCCCCCTTCTGGAACTGCAATAAATATGCAATTTTTGGCTTGATTTTTAAATAAAAATCCATGCAGTGACAGAGCCAGGTTAAGACCATAGTGCAGAAGGTTCAAATGGGACACATAACTGTGATTATGTTAGACTATCTCCGGTTTCGCAAGATACCCAGGAACTCTGAAAAATTCAAAAATAATGAACCTGATCCGATTTTAACGGGAAAATGCAAATACTTGATTGTATTATTCCGCCTATTCTCTTACTGAGCGAACCGAATGAATTCTCTTACACAGTACTGTGTAGGGCACTTCTGACATCAGACATCAACAAAAGGTCTCCCGCCAATAAATGTCCATATTTCACTCAAAATTACGCGAAAACTAGTAATATTTTCAAATAAATATTTGTGAAATTAATTAAGGAAGTAATTGTGGAAAAAAAATTTTATTTAAAAAACAACTCTTAATATTCAATAATATAAGGGGGTACGAGGATATCCAAAAAATTGAAACTTTTGCAATTTTCAGAGCTTTGAGGCAGGCATATCCAGATCGGGGAATATTAATTTTGGAAAAAATCCTACGAATTGTTGAGGCGCTAGTGTTGTTTACAGACGGATGAACCCATATTTCATTCAAAATCGGGGAAAACTAAAATTTTCAAAGAATGTACTTTACGTTAGTGAAATAACTAATTGACGATAATTACATTTTATCTGAATAAAAAAATCAATTTTCTAAAATTTAGAGTTAACAATGAAAATCGGGTCTATACCATTTCGTAAGTGTATTTCTACCGATTCTTGAAATAAATTTAAAGCGATTTTTGAAGAAGTTTTCCAAATGTCCCAAGAGCTTTATGTAAAATACCCCCAAAACTTAAGGAATGTTTTCCAAAAGTGCCGAGTTTTGAGTCGAGCTAGATCGACCGGCGAACATTCATTTTGTAAAGAATCCTACCAAGAGCCTAGGAGCCAATGATGTTCACAGATGGACGAACAGGAGGTCGGGCAATTTGAGGGAAAAAACACAACACTTTTTTTTGTTATCAGGGGACCCTAAAACGTGTATTTGCGTTGAAATCTCGAAATTGATCTTCTGCATTTCATAACATTCTCTATAAATATATACGAGAAAATATAGACGCTTGCACACTAGCTCAAAAAACGTTTATATGTAAGTTATAAAAGGAACAAGGAAATAATCAGAGAAATAAGAAAGATTTTCCTGATTCGGTAACCGTTAACTCCGCAATAAAATAAACACTAATAAAATGGCATATAATGTAATAATAGTGAAACTCTTTGAACTTTCATTTACCAGATAATAGTATTGTAGTAGAGGGAGTATTCGCTTATTCCATATTTTTTCGTTTTTAGATACTATTTCTGTAATATAATTTACAGCAGTGAAAATATGTACATACAAGTATATCGCACATACACATACAAAATCGCACATACAAAAAAACACACTAGAGTGGTTGTTCTCAAACTTAGCACTAATGCCTTACTTTCGAGTGGTCGAGAATTAAAATGTTGGAGGTTGCGCTTCAAAATGTTATCCCTATTTTTTTTCAAAATTTTGTTTCATGCAGCCCGCACTACATTTGTGTTTTAAGGTATTGTTTTGTAGCCGAGGGGACAGCGAATGGTATGTCCACGGACACACGGGGCAGTGCAAGGCGAGAGGGAAAGGTTGGGGGTACTGGAATGGAAGAGGTGGAAGAGAGGGTGTTGATGAGGCGGGGGGAAGGGAAGTGAGCGTGATAGAGCGGAGCGGGCGGGGCAAAGTTAAAGTGAGCGCGGTGAGGCAGGGAAGGGCGTGGCAGGAGTTCTGATAAAATGACTCACATTTTAATTCAGAGATAGAATTAATTTCTTTTGCTAACTAATAAATGCTTGTGATAAAGAGAGTGGAAATTCAGTCTTTTATTGTCCCCAAAGTAGGCAAGAAAGCATATTTTTAATGGCTTTTATTTTCGTTAAAGTAGGTATGCAAAAGTCATAAAATATGATAAGTCCGCATTAAAAAAAAAGGCATAATCAAAATATTTCCCCAAGGGATCAAAGGTGATTTTCAAATGTGTTGCAAGTAGCTTAATAATGCGTCGGCATCAATGAAAGAAATCCAAAATTCTTGTCCAGAACCGTATTGTTTATCGACAAAGTCACTATAATCAACTCAGTTACTGTAAGCAACTAAGTCACTGTAATCACTGATCATGATCAAGTTCGTTTATTTAAGATCTCTAGATTTTTCCAATTCAAAAATTTGCATGTTGTATTTTGATTAGTAATGGATTGACAATAGGACAATCGGGAGAAAATATATTTATTCGTAGGTTACTACTAAGCACTTGTATTTCTTGACAACAAAAAGAGAGTGGTCTTAAACGGTTACAGCGTAAACGCTCATTCCTCTATAAGGAGATGGAGCACCAGTCATCTCTCAGGAATTTTTTCATTGAGTTTCTCCAGTCTTATCGCGTAGGGTGTGGGCTTCTAGTTGAGAATGTGCCGAGCGAGAGGGGGCAGAGCAGATGGAGAGGGAAAAGCGCAGCGGGCAGTACTGCTTAGTAGAAGATTGTGGTAAATAAATACCCGGCCAACGCCGCAGTATCAGCTAGAGGAAAATATTTTGGCCGATTTTAGGAACCTGGAGTTCGTCTTGGCCAGATGAAAGTGAACAGAATTAGTGGAATCCCGTCAAAATTTGACGGTAATTGACTGAAAAGAAAACTACAGGATTCATTTTAAGATATTATTAATATGTAGTCGAGCTGGATGTCAGAGCGCCTAAGAGCGCGCATCGACTCAGCGTTTCGATGCGAAGGGTCGCGGGTTCGAGTCCTGCTTTGGGCATGATTGTTTGTCCCTTCTATCTGATGAATGTGTTGTCGCGAAGGGCCTCGCGTTTTGCAGATTACTGGAGGCTGCAAATGTTTTGGTTTCTAGTGTATGGTCGAATTCGCGACCCATTTGGACGTAACGGGTAACTGGCGGTTGGCTGAATAAAAGCCCTAGGAAAAATTAATATGTAGTGCTTATATTATAAAACCGATTAATACGAGCAGGTGATGAATATCTATTGAGTCAAATTCCTTTCATTTAAAGAAAAAGACTTACGAATTTTTCTTGAATATTGTTAAGGCATCGAAATACGTCGCTTAACCGTCGCTGGGAGAGCTGCAAATATTTACGTCGCCAGCGATTCTAAGCAATATCTAATGGTTCTGGCCTCTGAAAGTGGAACAATTAGGCTCTCATCACGCGTCGACGTTACAATCTGATTTCCAACACTACGTTTTTCAAAAAATATATTATTTGTCATCGTGTATTTGGGTTATTTTCACGTTTCCTCCAAATCTCATTTCCGAGCTTACATCTTTTGCCTTCCCGCGAGAAAATGCTCACGGAATAAAATATTTACGTCGCCTCCAAGGAATTTCGATAAAGCGCTGAGCGTCAATAACCACTAAAGAGCGCAGAGCTACGAGAAAATGTCTTCTGCTCCGTGTGCCACGTGTTCGACCATCAGTTGGATCTACTGTCGATTTAAACAATGCGAACTAATGATGTCTTAATGGGAATTGGCTACTGTTCCAAGAATTTGTCTACCGCAGCGCTCTGGACAGTGTTACACCGTGTCAGCCCGCGGTGAAGTAGTTTGAAAATGTTATATTTTCTTAGATAATTTTTATTTACTCTCTGCAATGTGGTTCGGGATTTTTACGACCTTGAGCGCGGGACATTTGAAATGGTGTATCTTAGCTCTTACTTTATGCCAAGAAGAGCTTATAATTATTTATTTGAGGTTATGCGCCAAATTTGAATAAATTTCTGCGCATATGTGGTAACAAATATAAATCTAAAACGTCTTTTTATAGGAAACATCGTAGTATTTTAAATATACAGATTTTCTGTTAGAAAATCTCCCAGGATTTCCGACGAATTCTGCAAATATTCATAGTCGTCGCAGTAGAAGTGCCATAAGCCCATTTTATGTAAGTTCTTTGAATTAGGAGCTAGGATAGGCTGGTAAAAGAATAGAAACAGGGTAACAGTCTGGTTGTGTGAATATTTCCTTAGCATTACTTTGTATCTGCTCTACCATAACCTTTCACACTTCCGTAAATAAAGGAACAACGTTACTCGTGAACTTTCTTTACATTGAGAGCGTGGGCTTCCGCGGCCGGAGTCATTATTTACTAGGCTGTCCGGGTGACGCGGCGTCACCCGGACAGCCTAGTAAATAATTTCTTTACATTGACCCAATGAAGTGTTGATTCAACAAACATCGTTTATCTATGCCGGTCCCATGATCTTGAATGCAGTTCAGAACCGTCTGAGTCTTTTGGGGCGAGAGGGCCAGTCTCGGCGATTGCCGTGCGCTGATCGCCGAAGGCCACTTCATAGTTGTCCGCGAACGGGCATGCCCCCGCCTCGCAATAACAGTCAACGCGAAGAGAGGGCGGCCCGTGCCGTAGTGATCAGACTGCAAGTCTTCCTGTACACGTAGGCTTCCGCGGCTCGAGTCCATTACTTCTAGGCTGTCCGGGTGACGCCGCGTCGTATGACGGGCGAAACGTCGGCCTATCTGCCAACGACGCGGCGTCACCCGGACAGCCTAGAAGTAATGCAAGTCTTCCTCCACTGGAGCCGGGTTCGATCCCAGGCGATACCAAGTGGTATTTGTGGCCACGTGGACAAAGCTGGTTCGCGGCAGGTTTTCTCTCGGGGTACTCCCGTTTCCCTCGATGACATGCATTCCACCGGTATGTTCCATCAATCATTCCCTACCATATCCTATCATTAACCATCGTTCCGCTAAGGAGCCAAGGATCACAGCGCCGTTTAGGCGATAACTCAGGAACTAGCTGAGAAGGGTCGTGGCTACCTCAGAGGGTAATCAATGGCGAAATAGAGAGAAGGGAAATGGCGAGGGAGTGGGGGACCCCTCCCCTCTCAAGACAGTAGTTACGGATGGTATGGGATGGATAAAATGTGAGGCGAGGTGAGAAGAAATACAGAATTTAGTTTAATTTTTTTATCCATTGGAAGAAGAAACGCGCTATGACATTGTTAAAAAACAGAACTTCAGGAAACAGTTGCAGAATCAATTGCACTTCTAGCTGCGTTGCTCTAGATACTGTTTGGTTCGTCGTCTACTTACCTATATGTATCGTCACATTGGTTTCTAGAGTTCAGTCGTTTCTGTGTGCTTACGTCGTGTCATCTCCCATTCCAGTTTACATTATTTATTTTTAATTATCTCATCTATCAATGTTTGTTTCTTCTACGTATCATTTCTTGGCTGTTTCAGTGATATTGAGGAGCTTTCGAATTATTCTATTTATTTTCTATACCACCGCTTGTGTTTTGCTCTAAACCTTCAATTTTTCTCAAATCCATGCTCCTCAAAATCGCACTACGCTCTCAGCTCCAGTGCATTCTCGCGCGTTCGATCTGGTGCACTTCTCCATTTGATGTCCTTTAATAAGTCTAGAGCTTATGGGTTCGTGGGTCAAGATGGGTCCAAAGAAGGGGGGGGTGTTGACTCTACTACCCTTTCATATAGTGCACCAGGAAAGTCTCTCTGCAGTGGCACCGTGATTGGAGTGATGGTTTACAGCAAAAATTATGATGGTAGCACGAACTGCCGCTTGTAACAAAAGAAAACGTAAATTGCATGCTCGCCACAATCATAATAGGCCTGCAAGTATTGTCCTCTTCACTTGTTTCCCAGAGATCTGGTTGCTGCCAACATAAATGCAATTTTTACTAGAAGGCCCTGATTCGGAACGGTGCGGAGATACTTTTATAAATGTATTATTCAAAAAACAGTAAAAACTGTATGTGACGTATGGAGGAGAAGATCATGTAGACGGGAGATTTTCCTGGCGCACTGTATTGTTGTGAAAAATTGCATGGCATATCCATCTTTCAACTTTCTTTACGTTCCCAATTGAGGAGTGGCCATTTGGATGCGCATTATGCACACCGTGAAAATAAGGCGAATGTATTCGACCGAACTTTTTCGGAGCAGAGTCACCAGAAAGCAGGCTCCCACTCTCGCCTTCATTTTCCACCAAACAATAAGCATAAATAAGTTTTATATCACAATAATGCATGTAAATATAAAAAGCATGTCATTTAAAAAGGAACAGGAGGACAATGTTGAAGAAAGAGGACAAGTCCTCCAAAAGAGGACAGATGACCCTGAATGTTGATTGCTGTTCACGAACAAAGGAGAATGAGTCGTCCGGATGGCAGATTCCCTTCCCGTCATTTTAACTATGTAGTAGTAGTATGTAGTATTAATAGTAGTGTCGTAGGGATCTGAAACTGAAGGATCGCAGGTTCGAGTCCCGTCTCGGGCATGGTTGTATTTGCGTTCGTCCTTTCACCCTCTATCATCACCATATCATGTCACCTTCATAGTTACCATAACGTTAAATCCTATAGTAGTCGCTTATGTCCTAGCTGTTGATGCGAACTTAAATTTTAAAAAATGATTTCGTAAAATGTTTGGGAGTACGCTGTCATAACGCCGCTTTTAACGCCGCCCCCCCCATAACGTCGATTACGTTGCACTGCACACAATCCCCTTGTTTTATTCATTCCGAGTTATTGGCAACAAGGAAATATTAGGTCATTGAAAAAGCTTCTCATATAGTTGGTGTCGCTCTGATACAACTGTCGGCGTCATCACGTGATCCTCAAACGTCAAGAACAATGATGAATGGTACAGCCTATAAAGAGGGATCTTCCGCGCCCGCATGGAAATAGGTGTGTTAAAACCCCATATATGAGGAGTTATGTTGTCACTTGTCACTTTCCACGGATGATGACGTTAAAATCAGAAGCTAGAAAATAAGATGGCTACATTGTTATTTTCAAATTTTATTTCTTAAGAAATGTATGTTAATCTCGATTTTAAAATTTGACAATTTGGATATATTTTCTATTCCGTATTTAGTAGACAAAGATACAGTACCTGATGATTTCCAATTAAAAATAGATAGAAGTGTGAACCATAAAGACTGATTCTATTTTGAAAACTAGTGGAACTACAACAGCTCATACTTTCTCGCGATATTGTTAATGGTTATGCAATAATATGGCATTTTCTGACACTGCAACTACCTTTTAAAAAAATCTTAAAGAAACGAATCGTGAATTCAAACATTTAAACGAAAACGTCTTTCTAGTATTGAATTCAGTGTTTTCGCGTTCTAAATAAATGTACTAACGATGCCCGATGCGTATTTTAGCCGTAAATAAAATTATTAGTTTAACGCGAACCAACGGTGGCCGTCATTACCGCCTTCTGTTATCAGTGGAGTTTAAAATAGAAATAATGATTAAATATTAAACGTAACATTTTTTTCAAGCTTCGAATTACACCCTTCAAGCTCCTTTCACCTTTCCATATATTTACACCAGAATTATACAATTTAAATCCACTATTTACATCCATATGTCCTAGATGGTGAAACCACCTTTTACAGATTTTCGGAAAATTATTCTGCCAAAACTTTGTACCCTACATATTTTAAATGTTCAATATATTTTCTTTTTGTTTTAATTATATAATTATTTAAATAAATTATAAATTATGTTTAAGTATGTGAAATAGATTTTGTAAAAGATAACAATGCGTAAAAACGGAGTATATATCAAAATAAAAAATCGACATCCTAGCTTCACGAAACCGTATTTCATTAATCAATTCAAAATATTGACTTTAATTCCTTTTAGTTGTTGCAGATGCTTCTAAATCACGCTGGATGTTTGTGGCGAGTAAATTTCGTTTCCGGTCCCGTCAGAATATTAAAGCAAGTGATAAGGTTGACGGTGAGTATTCTCTCAACATTTTAAGGAAATATATTTATTGAATACGAAAAAAGACTTTAAAAAATGTTACTTTCAGAAGACTTTTCACATTCTAAAGCAAATGAAACGACTCGCTCTGAATCTAGTAGGACGTTATTCAATGAATCGATGACCCCCTTCACGCAGAATAATGGAAATTGTACCTTTCAAATCATGAAAATAATATATTTTGTGGACAATTTTATGTTCAATAAAGTTAATATTTATAAAAGCTTTTAACAACGTACGGTCATAGGAAGTGAGACATTCGCCAAAAATGTTTTGAAACTTTTAATATCTTGACCGGTTCTGCATGAGTTTCGATCGGAGAATTACGCCAAAACGAAATTACGAAATGTAATCGCAATTAGAATTTGTTCGTACCAAGAATCTTATTTGCCTGGACTATCGAGAGGGCAGTGTGATTTGACCGGCCACCAGGCGGGATCTTGCGTATACATTGCGTGAAAGGTCTTGTGTCAAAGTCCGGACAAAAGCCTCTTCCTATTAGAGAACAATTTTATGGTGTTTCATAATGCAATGCAACAACAAACTTTCGTTCTAGGATTACGAACTGTTTTCAGCTAAAAGAAGAGATTGCAACGTGACAGAAATATTTTCTTTTTACAAAATGTCGAGAATAAATTTCCAACTATACTCAACAACTACGAAAACGTGCACATATGTTACTTTTCCCTCATAAGTCACTTACAGTTTTTACTGTTTTTTTGAGCTATGAATCAAATCAACTACTACGCGTGGCGAGAAACCTGAAAATCTGAAAGCTTATCTCGGCGCATTTTATAATTTTGTAATAGGTACCAAACAATGTTTGTTCCGCGTGATAATTGAGTCGAAAAGCCTAAACTTTCTGGGTTAGATATATTTCCGTGTCACCTATGAACTCATCATGATTGCGAGTGTTACATGATTGTTGACAAATTAGTGACAATGTCTCTAAGTTTAATTTATGTGAAAACGCAATGGTCAATAGAATTGCAATAGACAAGGGAGGGCTTGAGTTGTGGATCATGTTGTACGGAAATAACGGGAAAATATTTTAATATCGCTGGAGCTTTCCGGGTTTGAAAGACTTGATAAGCTTCATTGGAAGATAAGCGTCTCAGGAAATGAGTGTGAGAATCGATGGCGAGTTCCTTTCTGAGTTATTTCGACCGTTTCCTAATCGGTGAGCGCTCCCTGTTCTGCTCGTGCTCAAGTGTATCCTTGTATTCGTACTTCCTCACTGTGGTCCTCCATGTCGCCGCTGTTTAGGACAGTAGGACGTCAGCACGTTTTATCGAGTACGAGACTAAGAGGCAAGAGATGTAGAGGTTCCCTCAATAGATGAAGTAATTGCAATCTTCGCTGAAGTTTCAATCGCATTCTTCTGCCATGTATGTATCAACGCACTCTGCGATCAAGAGGAAAGTTCAGGTAGGTTGCCCAGTTTTTGAGCGCCTAGTGTAAAGATCTGTTCAAATTATTAGATTCAGCATTCAATTTTCGACGAATTTTATTTAACTAACAATACACTGAGGCCGTGTATGTACCTACACCAAAATAATTATAGAGTTGTCTTACATTTGCAATGATTCAAGCGTAAATTTCTAAAATTCAACCAATAAAACATTGATTTGAATAAAATAGGTGTAATATAACAAAGTACGAACGAATTTGTTTTTCAAAAACAGTCACAAAAATTAGTATTTAGTGTGGAATTTTTAATTTTTTTTATCGAAGAGTTCAATCGTGGCATGCTTTCCACAAGTTTCATTCACTTGAAATCCAAACCAATCCTAGTGTGCAATAATGACTTTATTTCCTCAATCAACTGATGGTTGGTTGAAATGTTCTTTTTTGTAGCTTATCCTTCATGAATCCTTCAGATATCCTTCTATGCCCTTTCCACAGAGAATTCTTCTCACACTTCCTGGGGTATTCCACGGGCATTCATCCACTTCCACTTCTCTAACACTTCCTGGGGCCCTTTCCACGTACTCCATATTCAACAATTCTCTTTAAAAAATATCTTTTCCGTTCTTTAGAGCTGAACTTTTTAGTTTTCTGAGGCCTCGAGGATATAGCTTTGGTTTTCTCCATTATTTTCCTATTATCTTTTGTTGATATATTTCGTTTTCTCTCATTGCGTTACTGACTACGAGTCTCTTAGCAATATGCCTGTGTGTGTACATACCTTCTTCGCGAAGAGTTTTTTCAACTGTAACTTTACGAGAGGAAAGTTCCTTCCTCCTTCGCACTGTTAGCATATAATCCTTTAATATTACGTAATTACAATAAGTCCTCACGTTATCAAACATTTGACTTATGTATCACAACATGCAAAGTGAATGTATCACTATTTAAATGACACGTCTCAACGTCACAAAATGAGTGTTGACATACACAAAACACCAGCACATTCGCATACAGAAGCAATTTGCAGGTAATTAATAGTCCTATCTAATGTTCAATCAAAAAAAGTATTGTAAGAAGGAATGTGGCTGGTTAATACTTATTTTCAGTTCTCTAGGAGTCTGCTGTTTCATCATAAAATCAGAATTTCTAAATATTTCGTAGTGAGTCTAATACTTTGAACAGATCTGTTTGTTTAAACGGCGTGGATAGCGTCGTATCATCTGTTTGTGTTTACGGCTAATGTAACTGCCTGACACTCTTACGCTTTGAAAGTCGGGTTTGTTCCGCCCATTTCACGGTCAAATTCATTCTGCTTTTGAAGTATCTTAAGTTAGTAATCGAAGTTTTATTTCTGTCGCTAGGACAACTATGCCATTAGCGTAAAGAAAGAATCACATTTGCGGAATATGTGATAAGTTAGAGCGGGAACTGCAGAGGGAAGAGGTCTGAGAGCTGGGGTCAAAATATTCGCTTTTAGACCTATAGACAAAATTAAAAAAGGTGCAGAAAGTAACAAAATGGCTAAAGGGGGACAAATTAGACAAAGGGGATGAGACAAATGGAACAAAATGGGTCAATCAGACAAAATGATACAAGGGGACAAAAGGTAACGAGGGACAAGTAGGAAAATGGTACAAAAGTGACAAAGGAACTAAGTGGGACAAGGGAACGAAACGCGACAATGCGGACGGGACAAAACGGGACAAGGGGCAAGTAGGACTAATGGGACATGGAGACAAAAGGGATGAAATGGGACAAAAAGGACAATGGGCTGGGGGAGAATAAAAGGGACATATTTATCCAAAGATTTATGAGTACTGATAAAATCTAAACCCGAGAGTTCGCTAAAATATTTTTAATATTCTCTCGAGCATTTTGGCGGTCGTTGCTATGGACGCGCTGTTAAAGCGTTGATCACATGGTTGGTTGCTAAGGAGTTAAGCGCGGGTTTACTGACGTAAATAACAAAAAAGTATGTTAATATCTTCGTTGCGCATAAAATTAGGATTCATGAAAAACTTCGTAAAGGTAATGGACAAAGGAGGTGAAGGCTTGTAATATTTACGAATGAAATTTCATGCATTGAGTGATACGAAAGTAAAAGAAAGGGTTTTTATTGGACGTCCGATCTATAAGTTACATAAGGATCCCAATTTTGAAGAATTCTTGAGCGATTGTTAAAAATCAGCTTGGAATGCGTTTAAAAGTGTTTGTACTAATTGGGCAGTCATGGAGCTGAAATTATTACCTTATAAATCGTATGATAAATGCGTGAGACTCGCTTTTTTCCCGCTTGCATTTAAATTTCTTTCCCTCTAACCTTGGATCCTTTAGTGATGATCAAGGATAACTGTTTCACTAACAGTAATGTGTAATATTTATTTTTTCTAGAATTAAGTGCATAAAACGTGCTTTCCTTCTACATGAAAGTACTTATGCGATGCATCATAGATTCTCAGTTGTACACATAAGCAGTTTACGATATTACAGTCCCATTAAACGAAAATTAAGCATAACATGTGAAAAACACTTGAAGTTCCCTATTATTTTAATATTTCCACACACACACACACACACAAAAACACTTATGTGAACGGCATTTCTGATTTCATATACAGAGCCAGATGGATGTTTTGTTTTGTTACGTTACGCAAGTTATGTTTTCACTCAGCGGCAAGAAAAATGCTCTTTTATTTCTCAGTGTTATTTTCTTGCTGCAACTAGCAATTGGAAACCATATTTCAATGTAGTTGTAAATAAATATAAAATTAGTCATGTTAAATTATTAATAATGTAATTGTGCAGTAATGTTTTAGTATTCGTGTATTAAAGTAAATAGAAATATTTGTATCTAACAGTAAGAAGTTGAATGCGTAGTAATACAAAGTGCATAGTTTACAAAGATAATTGAAAAATAGAGAGAACTTCAATTATAGGCGTAGCTACAGGAATTATCGGTTCTTGCAGCCACGGCCACTGTGTGCTTGCGTCGCGGCGATTTGACTGGACGGTGAGAATGATGACTCGAATATTTCCTTCCGATAGTGACACATCTATAGATTTTCGGGCGTCATAATTGCTCAGGCGAGGGTCGGAAGTAAGAGGTGTGTCAGATGAAAATGGGCCAACGTTGTATGACTGCAGAGGAAAAATATTCTTAATTTTTCTTGAAGTTTTACCTTCCCGTATACATAAAAAAAGCAGGTAATGCTGCAAAAACAAATCGATGTCGAGATTTAGACGGAAATACACGTTGTGGGGGTACCTGATATATGAAAAGTAGGGTGATTTTTTTTTAAACATATCTGCCCTTCCATGAACAACACTTGCGCCGTACAGATTCCATTCCTAATATTTTCTTCAAAATTTGGAATCTCGGATCGACCAGGCTGACGTTGCGGCTCCTTGGAATTGAAGCTGATATTTTAATTGCATGTGGGTACATTACAGGACATTTCTCAAATATGTCTCCAGATTCGTCTAATTTTATTGCCCCAATAGAGGCAAATACAATTTTCAAAATGGGATACATCCGATTTTCATTGAAGTCTAAAAATTGTAAAAGCGAAAAATTCTCCTAGAGCAAAAATTGTTTTATAAATGAAATCTGTTCAAAATAAAAAAATGAATCAATATTGCAATAAAAATTATAACAATAATACCTAATCGTAATTGTAAAGTAATATTAATAATGCCAATAATACAAAAACGTGCTGTAATAGCACCAATTGTTATAATGTTTAGGGATTGTCCCTGTAATTACCACATTAGAGAACACCAATTGGGTCTATTATAGGTAGTGGTCATAATGTGTAATAATAAATAAAACATGAACAATAGTCTTATTGTAAACTTTATTTTAAAAAGGATAAATGTTTGCATTTTAATCTAAAACATTGCCATTATAGGATTGGCCAACATTACACCTTCTTCTTTAATTTGAAATTTTCAAAATACAGGAAAAAAAGGAGTCTAAATTAATTCTGTGTTTAGATTAATTGTTGAGAAAGAAAACAATTTTGAAATGAAAATGTACTTCATCAATTTAAAATTTGATTAAGTATTGGAATAATAGTTCTACAGTTTTTAGGTGACAGAAAAATCATGTCATAATAGCCAATTCGATGACTCAGGTGTGTCTGGCAATGTTGAGGGAAATGCATCCAACAGAGCATCATTGAGACACTGCCAAACTCTGAATCAACTGAGTCAAAGCACACATGCAGACATTTCTCGCTATGCTTTCAAGGCCCTTCCATTTATATTACAATGTCAAGAATAAAGTACAAAACATGTGTAAATACACAACTCTACTATACTACATAACTCATTAAAAGGAAATATTCTTCAGAACATTTTTGTAAACTTTTGTTCTGCAACCTCTGAGCATATACCAGGGGAAAGTCGAGGTACTTGCAGTATACTCTGCACAGATCTGGTAATATATTATGAAAGACCTCCAAAACAAATAAGAAAGATACTTTGACCTGTATCACAACAGATTCTACTTCAAACAATCCATTCACCAATAAATTAAGCTCTTACTTAAGGTTGAAATTTCTTACTCGGAGCATAAGATAGACTTGACAGTAGGTGGACAACAAGGTAAAACTATTCTCAGGATAAGTGTCCTTGGCCCTCGAGTTAGGAAATCAAAACATGAACATAGTTAAGTTATGAGAATGTAAAAGGCATTTTTTATTAACACACTTCAACCTTTATTCAAAATAAAGATAATGCCCAACAAACACAAAATGGTATTTTGAAAGTGTAATTATAAACCCCCAAAATTAAAAATATAACAAAACATACCAGTATTAAACAAAAAATTACAAAACATCAGGAACATAAAAATTCACCAACACTTATGTGCTGTTATTATCTGAGACTGCCGTAACTAACTTTACATACAAGGTCTTTTCATCTATCTGAAATTTCCATACACACTTTAATAATATCATATTTTCTACTTTCTCCTACTGAGATGGGTAAAAAATTGTCAGAACACATGATTAATTATGAAATACACAAACAAAATTGTATTGAGAAACAAAAGTAATCATAAGCAGGCAGCCTTTTCTTGTACATTTGTCTTTAACGGAGATACTCAACCTAACAAAACTCAATTGAAAAGTTTGTAACTTGCAGAGGCTATGACAGACAGCCCTCATTTTTAAGGCTTTTTGAATTGAGAAAAGATGTTTATATTGTAACTTTAATCCACTACAGTCTAATACTTTTTGCAGGCACTTTCTTCTGTTTCTCACTTGTCAATATGTCTCTTAGCTTTACAAATATTAGAAGAGTAAAAGAAAAGATAATTTTCAAAATTTCGACTGGACAATTTTATTTTCATTCAAAAATAAAGTATTTTGTAATAAGTTGGTGTTCTCATTCTTTAAACTCATTAAATAACAGGAGCTACTTCTGCCCAAAGGAATGACATCTCTTCCACTAATATTTTTCAAGTAACTTTTAAATCAATTGCAGCATTACTTAGGTTGAGCATTCCTAGTTTCAATGTACTGACATGATTTACTAGTTCTTCAAAGTGACTAGCATTTATTTGCGTTACATTTGTTGATCCTATTTAGCTACCAACCCAACCACGGAGGTTGGTTCATTTTATGGATTGGTACATAAGTTAAATTCACAGGTATGTTGATAATAGCAAATTTCATTTTCAATCTTTTTAAAGTTTTCCGTATCATGTGCCTAGAAAAAAACAAAAAAACAACAAAAATAAACTTCAACATCATAATACAGATGGGTATGGTATCAGGAAAAGTAAATAGGTATGCAATTTCTTTCATGCACAAAATTTACGCAAGAGTAACATACCCATTCTTTCCCAATAAAAATCCAGCAGGTATATGAACATCTCGATATGTTTTATCATCTATCATTTCAATATAATATTCATCTGCATTTTCATCATGATCTGCAACTATTACGGCTCTCGCTCCCACCTCTTCAGCTCTAACTGTTTTACTTAGGAAAGAGCATTCTCTACAGAAAAATCAAAGAACAATAATGATATTAATCACTAACAGTCACATTTTCCCATAACTCAGAACCCATCCCCAATTATCCATTTTACCAAACAAATGAGGGCAAAATATTCAGGGAAATATAAGCCATGTTTCTGTAACACAAATACAATGAACACTATTCTTTGGAGTTACATAGCCATTTCACATACCCTCTCTCTACTAACGCCACACTTCCTTCTAAATCTTCAGCATTCCGTGGCCATCCACATCCACATGGTGGGTCGACAGGTACTAGTGGTATTTCTACTCCCGCAAATGACTCGTTCTGACAACAAAATAATTATAAGACCATAATATCACTTGTGCAATAAAGTTCTGCTTTATGTTACAATGCAAAATGCACCTTACCAGTGGTATCCCAAAATCTTTGGCAGGTCTTATTTTATAAGTGTAACTTAATTCTTCTGGTTCAATTATTTCAAAATAAATATCTGAGTCCATGAATTCCACACTGTCTGTGATTGTGTAAGTATGCACTGTAGTAACTGAGATACAAACAAGTATTATTTAATTTATATTTAATATTTTTGAGCAGCAACACAAAGAAATTGAGCACCAACACAATTTCTGAAGAACAATACAGAAACATACCTACGACCGTAACAATCGGGAAGAAGAAGTGGCTTAGTAAAATTAATCCAACAAATAAAATATTGCCATTTAAGGTTGGGAGCAACTGAACGATTTTCCACATTATAATCATAATCGAAAGTCTCTCCGAACTAATGTCTCACCGAAATTATTAAATTAACTCACATTCTAGAGAATTTTCTACACACTCCTACAGAGTAAAAAATTATCGCAATATCACTATGAAGTATAAATCCAGCATGTGCGACATCAACATGAACCATTCATTATAAAATGTCGATGATGTGGTACAACTGGAACCACGGGGTTGATCTGAAGGATCAATGTCGCCGAGAATGGCTGAAAGCTGCTGGAGAGTTCCAAAACCTCGAAAACAATATGGCGTTTTGTTTTGTCAGATGAACGTCATCTGCGTTTTAGTAATAATTGCTTGTAGCTAAGATGTAACATTATAATAGCCTTATATTTTTCTTACATTTCAAGATTAAATTTTCGTAACACAAACTTACAATTTGGGTGAACAGTGCCTGGGACCGTTATGTGAGGTTATGGCAAATGTCATTTGAATTCTTGGCTTATTGTTTACGTACGTTATTTGTGCATGGATATTTTTGTGTATGCAACGTCTGAAAGCAGTCATTATGCTTAAAGTAGTTGTGAACGATCATCAGAAATTATTTGATAGGCCTTTGTTAAGGAGTTAAGGAGTGTTAGTACAATATGTTCAAGTGTTTGTGTTGTTTAGATATATATTATTTGAATGAGAATAGTGCCATGTAATGAAACATAACATATATTAAGCGAATGAATAATTTTAAAAGAAAATGTCAGCATCTGATTCAGAGGGTGTCTTTTCTCAATCTGATGCACCCACTGTGTTGGAAGATGCTGCCAGTGCAAGTTCTTGTCATGAAATAGCAGCTGAGAATAGCCCAGACATTAAAAGATGCGTTGATACTTATGATGACTGCAAATCTGAATGTAGCAGCAATAGCAATGTATCAGAAATCTCTAATTTGTCTCTCACAGACACTGAAGCAGAAACATATAATGCAAAGAAAAAGGAGCAAGAAAGGGACAAAGATGATCTTCTTGAAGACAGTATGGAGGAGGAAAGTGGAAATCCACAACAAGAAAACAAAACATTGTTTGCCAAAGCCCTTATCAGCCAAGATGATAATGTAACTCTTGGTTCACAATCCAATTCTGGTTCAGTACTGAAGATGGATTCGTCAGCATTACAGGAGAACACAAGTCCAGAATTAGAAAATTTGCATTCTCGAACAACTCCAAATGGTTTTTCTGATTCAATATTACACCATCCTGCTTATAAAACTCTAATTCAAGAAATAACACACTTTAAAGAACAAGTGAAAGTACTTCAGAATGAAATAACAAGGTAATGCAGTTTTTTTGCCTATATCTTTCTGAAATAATTGCTCTTTTAATCGTTATTTTTCTTAATTATTCATTATTTTCCAAGTAGAATGAAATAATATCATTTTATTTTTCACCTGTTAGTTATGAATTTCCCTAAAATGTAAAATGTTAAAAATATAGGTATTATTTAAAACTAACTGTGTGCGAAGAATATCAAATTGAAGTTGAACAATTTTGCAATTTAAATGAAAGTCTTGCTTTTTCGGTAGTTCAAAATATGTGAACAAGACATATGCGCAATGACATGGATTGTTCACCTCATTGAAATGTTGTTGCCGATTGTTTCATTGAAAATGAAACAATAGGCAACATTTTTCTCTTCTCATCTTCTCTTGTTAGTTTCTATTTCTTTTTGATTAATTTTCATGTTATTAAATTAAGGCTTGAATGTGAGAATCAGCGGTTAGAAGCAGATAGATCCCATGAAATTTATGTAGTCCAGCTTGAAACTCTGGAAAAAACTATAGCACAACAGCAGAATGAGATACAAAAAATTACTCTTGAAAGTCGACAACAAGCAGAAATTGCTACGAAAAGCTACAATCAAATGAAAAAAGATCTGGAAGGAAAACTGCAAAAGGTATGTGTGTATTTTTTAACAACATTTGAAATGAGTATTAAGTAATAGTTGAATTCATATCACTGTTTCTTCTGCAAAGTGAATGTTTGAAATCTTATGATATCCTGTATGTTCTGAGGTATATTAAAACACTTGATAATACTCATTCTTTTACAGTTGACTAAAGATTATGATTCTGTAAATGCTGACAAGGATTCAATGGTAATGAGCTATGTAGTTAGTGAAAAAAAAGTTATGGATCTTCAAAAAGCAAAAGAGGGCTTAGAAAAGAAATTAAAAGAATCTGTCAAAGAAAGAGAAATTCTGGTGGGTAAAATGAAAAGTGCTGCAGGAGAAAAGGCGAGAATATGTCAAATGTTAGATAACAAGGTTAGCTCTTCCTTGTATTGTTTTCCTTTACCTCCTACAGACTTATTGACTTATTAATGCAAATTTATATGATTTTGATATTTTAGTGTCATGAGCTTACATCTGTGCAAAAGGAGAATGAAAAAATGAAAGATGATTTGAATTCTCTTGAAATTAAATTAAAATGGGTACAGAATAAACTGAAGACAGAAACAGAGACGCATAAGGTAAAAAAAAATAATCAATAAAATAAAAATTATTCATTACTTGTTATTCAAATTTTTTTGATCATAGGAAAAGATCAATTTTTTGATTGCTTAGTGGTATCTCACATTTTAAATCTTTCTAATATTTGTTCAATATTGTCATATAGATCTTTCATTACGATACTATTGAAATGGGTATTAATGTATAGTTTAAAAGACAATTTTTTTTTTTTTTTTTTTTTTTTTTTTTTTTTTTTTTTTGTAGTTTTTTATCATTTGCAGTGATGATTGAAAGAACTACGCCAAATATCTCAAAAAGAAATAGACATACCCCTGTAGAATTGGCGCTGTCAAGCATATCATGGGAGAGGAAGGTGTACTTAGAAAATGGCTCCAAAACATTGAACTCTAATTAATGTAAAATTATGAAAACATTAAGATTATATCAAAGTAGGTTATGGCAAATCTTGACAATTTTCCCACTCATTTCAAAAGTACATCTACACCCTCATGCTTCATCCACCATTCTGTGACCTTCCTCAGGGTGAAAATTCAGAAGGTCGCAGAATGGCGGCCGAAACATTGGCTCCTGTGCCTAGGACTAAGTGTCTCCCAGTCGGCCAAGTAGTTACTAACTCTGGCTGTAAAAGCCTTTGCTCTCATCTACAGGCAGTTTTGGAGACTTTTGAATTTATGTCTTAATCTTTAGTCTATTGATCGATACAACATGTCTCTAAGCCCCTTCTCAAGCACTGAGCGCTTTGGGAGTAATCCTCCGTTAACATTCATTATATGTATCGTCAGTCAGTTGTCAAGGGAATCACCAGGCAGCATCTCTGCCTTTTACTGCGCACGCTCCTGCATCACTAATCAGGAGGAAGGAATTAGGACAGGGGTAGGGTTTAGGACTCTTCACAAGGGTTGAACTAGTCCCTGTGATGCAGGCAATCTCATTTTGTTGGATCAAATTTCGATAACATTTCTATAATATATTCACATGATATTATTTGGGAATCGTAATCGGACCTCTTTCATGAAATGCAAGTGACTTCAGTCTATGCCATTAGTGCCGAACTTCAGATCGTAGGGATTCTATATATTAAAATGATGTTCTCCGGAATTAGTTCTTTCATTAATGTACACTTTTTAAAAACATCGGTGGATTTTGCACAATTTTTAAAGAAATCTGGACCATTTTAATTACAAGATATTTTCAAAAAACGGCTCCAAATTGTTCTCTAATCTTTGTGTGCAAATAGTGATAAATACAATAATTAATATTATGTATACACCATTTCTATAGTTTTTTTTTTTATTGCACGAATGTATTTTTTGTTAAATTATAATTATACAAATGTAATTTTTGTATACATATCTCGTCATTGATATTTTCATTAAGGGTGTCTTTTTATACATTATTGCATTTGTGAATAAAAGTGCATCATATGTTTTCTGGTGAAGTTTCTTAGAAACATAAGTTTTGTGTGAAAATGAGCTCAAAATTGTGCATTTTCAGATACCTCAAACGCTCCATTCATTATTTTAGTCATTTTTATTGCAAAGCAGACCCTTGATTTTTAGATTCCCAGGCAATTGAATTTTGTGCATAATGGAAGATCTACTGATTATAAAATATTTAACTGCTTTAAAATATCATACAGACCCACAACCTTATGTATGTCTAGAAGGTGGTGATGAATAAACATTTAAAGATTGTGTAAAACCTCAATACAACTGAAACGAATAACATTTGTTTGTTCTTTATGTTTGTCTGAGGGGCCAAGTTCTCCTGTCCTACAATTGTCTTAAAATTGCTAAGAAAACTAAAAGTGTTTAGTTTTCATAGATATTATATACATTTAATATATTAAATATATTAAGTACATTTTTGATGTTTGTATTATATTTTGATTTTGGGTCACGTTAGAGAATTTTATTTGAATGTAAATAGGCATTATTTACGGAGAAATATTTATTATGTTGCAAAATATCAAATGTAAGAACATATTTTTACAGTTAATTTATTTACATCATTCACATTTTAGGAAACCCAACGTAAAGTAGAGAAACTAGTTCAGAAATTGCAAGAATGTCGTGAAGAAACTGAACAAGTTCGTCATGATTGTCAAGAGACAATGCGAGCCTTCCAGGAATCAGAGGACAACAAAGCTTACACTTTCGGTACAGTGCTATTATTGTAGTTTTGTAATGTTGTGAGTGAACTATCAGTAATGGATTATAATATTTAATATATGATATAATTGATTTTTCTTGAATTTGCAGCATTACAGTTGAAAGAACAGCAAGCTAAATTGATAATGGAGCGTCATGAAAGAGAAGGAAAGGAGGAAACTTATAAACAACTTCTGCAGGAAGTAGACAATTTGAAGAAAAAGAATCATGTGATTATAGAAGAAAACAATATTCTTTCTGTGAAGGTAAATTGAAGGAAAATTATTTTTTTTCATTTCTTATATCCCATCAGGTTTAGGTTATATTTAGAATTTGACATCTTGTCTGTGGTGCAATCAAGATTTCTCTAGGGGGAGTTCAGTGACCAGCCAACCTGATGATTTCTTATAAAGAATTTACATGTATGAATTTAAAATTGATTGGGTCCATTGGGGGAAATGTAATACGGAAGTGCAAACATTTCATTATATTTTCTATAGTTTTGTAGCAAACACATGAAGAAAATACTGAATATGCATCAAAGTAGCTCCATCTGATAAGGCTATTTGATACACTTATGAGGCTAAAATGTTACAGTTTGATATCTCAATGGGTTTTGATGTGGAAGCAAGAAGTGGACCTGGGGTGTATGTTTCAAAAGTATTTTTTCATTTTTTTGTCTTTTGCTGTGTCTGAAGGCATTGTTTCTTATCATTCTGAAAATTCAAAAAGATGGCTTTAGATTCCATTACCAAGTTCAGATTCTATTACTATATTCCATCACATGTTTTCTTTCAAGTGAAATATCTGGCTCCTTCCAAGGAAAAAAATGTTTTCATGATTGTCTTTGAACCTTATAAATTGTGCCAGCCGTTTACTATCTTCAATATTTGTGATGTGACAAATGTAGTGCAAAATAGTCTTTGTATGAAATTCTGTTACAACCAAATTCTTGACGTTTAACAGGTTTGCAGGTTTCACAGTGTTCTGGGTTCCAATCAGCACATACAATTTTATGACTATTCTTCCCTCTCAAGTTCTCTTAACTAATCTTCTATGTCAGTATCATCACTGCTTTCTTCTAAGTGTATAATATCTCTACTGTCCAAATCACCATTATGTAATGGAACAATTTTCCTTTGCCTAACTCCCTTTTGAGATTTCTTTTTTCTCTTCCTTTTGCTTGCTTCTTTTCTTCATCTCTTTTTGCATTCTTTGTCTTTTCTTTTGACAGCTTGTTTCTTCTTTCTTTTAATTTCAATCTATTCTTCACTAGTAATGATTGCTGCTTATAGGTCTGACCTACTCTTTGTTTTTTCTTGAGCTTTTTTTTTTTCCTTTCTTTTTTTTCCCTTTCTTTTTTTCTTTTTTTTTTCTCCTCTCTCTCTCTTTCCTTTCTCCCTCCCCCCTCTCACTTTTCTTTCTTTCGTTCTCTCTCTCTAATAGTAATATCCCCAAAGTGCAAGGAGAGATAGTAGCGGGAAGGAAACTGGGAAGCTGAATGTCTGGAGTTGGGGGAGTGTCAATTTCCATTGCAAGCCTGGCTCCTTGTGATTCCAATGAAAAATCAGAAGCTGTACATTGACATTCTCGTTCTTATATTTTTTCTGTAATCTGAGATAAACATTAAAGATGAAACGTTTCAGACAATTTTTATGCCTTTTTATTTCTTAGAAATCTTGATGTACAAAACATAAATATTAGTTACAAGTAGTTGCTTTATAGATTCCCACATATATGATGTAATGTTAAAAGAGTAAAATATTTAAAAAATATTACTTTCTTATTGGCAGAATGTTAATTTCTAGTGAATCAAAATAGCCCCCATGCACATGTCATGTTAGCCCCACCAACTTGAGGCAATATTTGTTATGGCATGATCAGTATCTTTGCAATATTTTAATGCAGAAAGGTAGATGAATTCTTCCTGAATCCAGTATTAAATTATTATTAACCTCTTTAAGTAAAGTATTAACTTTTTTCAAAATTATCCTATTTTCAAATATAACAAAGTAACAGCAAAAGTTTCTAATCACTGTGAACATGTTTTTAACTTTTAAAAAATAAGATAAAAAGGCTGATTCTGTTTTGGATTTTTTCTACTTAGGATTGTAACAATTTGGATTTTTTCTCATTAGTATTTTCTATTGATATGTGATCAATAACAATAGAATATAGTTTGTATCATTTGCTTGTGATTAATTTTGTAGGTACCCAAGTAATAATTCCTGAAGTTTATCAGATTACTTCCATTTTTCTGCAATATCATATTAACAGTGGCTGACTCTTTTATGTTATTATTTTATAGTTATTTATAATGAATTTTATTGAGATATTGAATTACTTGTTTCTATTGAATATTAGTAAAAGCTGTATTTGAAAGCTATGTGAATATGTGGTATTGGTTTCAGAGAGGTAGACTGCAGGCCCATGACCCTGTGAGTCACTGTTTATCTTTGTTCATTATGTTATTCAGGTCCAGAATTTAGAGAAAGAAAGACTGGAATATGAACAGAATGTTTCCAAGTACAAAAGATCAACAGACAAACAGCACCAGGATATTGTTGATTTACAAAACCAAGTTACAGAAATGGAAGCTCTGAAAATGCAATTACAGCAGTATGTAATTTGACCTTGTACAGTTTTTTGTTTTCCTTGAAAATGAAATTATTCTTATTGTTATATTTTATGTAAAATTAGTGGACAAGAAAAGGTTGTGGCTAGCCAAGCAGAAGTTGAACGACTGCGAAATAGCAATGAAGAACTTCTACAAGAAATGGCTATGTGCCGTGAAAGGGAGGCTGAGCTTTTAGATTTTACTCAAAAATTAACAGAAAAGAATGTTCGCTTGCAATCAGAATTCTCAGCTACTGAAGCAAAGGTAAATTTTAGCAAAACTATTATTATTGTATTGAAATATGTTTTGATAATTGTGAAGATACATTTTTAAACTAACTTTCCTTTCGTGTTAGAAAGGAGTGATATAAAGAATCCATTTAAGTCTCTTAATATAACTTCGCTCACACTTTGCTTTTTTCAGTTAAAAAAAAAAACTTAATAAAATGTTTCTTGAAAATATGTAAGGTTTTTCTTTTTGGTGGAAAAAAAAGTGTGATTGTTGTTACACTCATGTATTATATGTTCATTAAATCATTTCTACAGTATTGTTCTTTCAAGGACACAAAATGTATTGTATTTTTTGAGGTTTATTTCTCAAGAAGAATGTTCTAATGATTTGATAGTATATGAAAGTAAATTGACATATCTTGACTTGCAGGCACAGCAATTAGAATATGAACAAGGTCCATTGCAACGTCGGCAAAATGAGTTAGAAGCAGAAGTAGTATTTCTAAAAGAGGAATTGCAGAAAGAGCAGCAACAACGATTGGAAGAAAGCTCACTTTTGGCTCGACATTTGGCTGAGCGAACCAATCACGCTGAAAATTTGGCCAGACAAGTGGAAGACCTTCAAGGAGAAATTGAAGTGATACGTCGAAAGGATGCAACAAGAATAAAGGTAAGCTTACATGTTACATTATTGTTGTCTGCAAATGACCACTCCTTTTAACTGACAATATTTTTAGGAATGACATTTAATGTTTATTAGATTTGTCTTCGGAAACCAAAATGAGTTGTTTCCTCTCTCACAACAAGTGACTTTTGTTTTTACTCTTTTAAAACTATTACATTACAATGTATATGTATTTGTGATCCACAACTAGGATTTATCAAGGTAGAAAGTCTTACTCTGGATAAATTAATGATCATTATTCTTGTTCATTTCTTATTCTATTCATTTTTTGAGTAAGTCATTGTTCTGATAAAGAATACATATCAATGTGTCCAATGTTAATATTTTTTGTTAAGGAGCTTACACGTGAACTGCAACAATATCGAAAGAAAGAGGCTTCAAATGAAACATCAAGTAGTAGTAATTCTCTGAATCAAGCTTCCAGAACAAGCTCCAGTTCATCACTTAATACTTTGGCTGACGGCAATCATAACAATACGAATGGCCACAAAATATCTGAAATAAATTCTGCTTCAGACCAACATAGTAACAGCTTCCAGGTATATCACATCATCTTTTAACAAGTGTTTCTGTGCGTTAATGTCATTCTAAATGTCCATTTTTAACATTTTGTTTATTAAACATTAAATACTTTTTATCATCTGAGTTATTCACGTTGCTGAGATTTATGCATCGTACGGCCTACAGCCACAAAAACATTGCTGAAAAAAACCAAACAAATTGTTTTTCCAAAAAGTAGCCTGCATCCTGCTCATGAACAACAAATAAAATGCTCTCGAAACAATAAATATTCCCTACTTCAATAAATTAAATGTTTAACAAGTATCAATTCTTCACAAACACAGCCTTAATATAATACCACCATATTATAGTATGGTAAATACAAATGCACAGTACGACAGTTCTTTACACAATAAAAATATCAAAAAAATTGTTGTTCCATAATGTAAAATGTGAATAGTAAATATTTAATGGCTACTAGCTTCTGCCTTGGAGCTTTGCTATTGATTTTCAACTGTCATTAGCAGTGATATTCAAGTATGAGCAATCCGTTGGTTCACACTGGATGAGAATAGGCAGAATATCACAACGAAATATTTGCATTTTTTCAATCGAAACCAAAACTGTTTTATTCTTTTTGTATTTTTCCTAAATTTTTGTAAATCTAATGAAACCCTAGTCACCTCTTACATGGTCAGAGACTCTGTAGTTTTCTTTCAGTTTCTTTGTGCATTGGAAATAAGTAGATGTCTTAGCACTTTTTCTGACTTTCTGGGTATGTAACAAAAAATGTAACCATAGTTGCATCTGAAAAAGACAGAAGATGCATTGTTTTCTTTCAATGTCTATGTGCATTGGAAATTAGTAATAAAGATGATTAAGGATTTTTCCCGAGTTCCTGGATATCTAACAAAATCAATGGCACTTCTCACATGGCCTGTGGCTGCATAGATTTCTTTTAATCTTTGCTCACATTGAAAATTAGTAATGTCAATATCTCAAGTTCATACAAATTTTAAATGTAGAGTTTGATATTATTGAAGATGTCTAAATCAGAAAATTTGAGAACTAATTTATCATGACTTGTAATGCTTTCCTATCTTTATTTCTGTTGAACATTCCTTTAAGACAAGGACAACTTGTGGGCTATGAAGCTGCCCAAAAGAGCTTGGAGCCTTCACTTGGGCATATGAGCTACTAAATTGTTCATTAGTGATCTAAATTGTACTACTTTATTTGCAATCGGAAGCTGGGAATAGACGTTACAATGGATTTGATTTGATTGTGCAAAACAGTGTGTGAAACAGAAAATATTAAGTTAAGTCTTGGGTGTCCTGGAGACACTGTGATCGAAGAAGTGTAGCCAACATTTTGGTCAATATATTTTGAGCTCTTTCAAGTGTATATTAGCATCCTAAGAAGGTTGATACAATGCATGGAGGAGGTCACAGTATAATGATCACAGATGCTGCCAAACTGCACAGAGTATCTTGCAGATACTCAAATTCTTTTAGCCCTGTTCTTGAAAGCTTTCATTTGCAGAAAAAAATTGGTAGCCTATGAAATAAGAATAATTATAATAAATTTTTTGTTTTTGTTTTCAAGCTTTATGTGAAAAATGACATGTGAAAAATACTTCTTAAAAAATCAACAAGTATCGATGGCACAATTAAACAAGACTCCTTTAATGAACTTGAAAGAAGCTTACCATAACAAACTTTTTGAAGTCACCTTTCAAAGTGTCAATGATTTTGGAAGAAAACTGTATGTCATTAAATCAAGAATACAAATTTTATGTGTAACCTACGTACAAGGACCACAAATTAATTCTGAATTCTTTCTGAAAATGTATCTGTACATGTTAGAATTGGGAAAGATTTCAAAATGCCTTCATCTAATGTTATGCTTTTGTTAAAAAACTAGTTTTGTAACTTTTTTCTTTTTATAACCATTATAGGCTTTGAATACTTTATATTCATTCTTTTAGGTTTCTACATCCATTGAGCCTGACCGCCAGATGCTGATAGAACGCATTGTTCAGTTGCAAAGATCAAATGCACGGCAACAAGAGAAAATTGAATTCTTGGAAGAACATAGTAATCAATTAACATCTGAACTTCAGAAGAAAAAGCGCATTGTTCAAAATTATATCTTACGTGAGCGGGAAGGAGCCCTGTCTTCAGAAACTATGGATCAGAATAAGGTAATACATTTATTTAGTATTGTTGGAGTTTTGTATGGTGAAGCAGTTATATTTATTTGTGATTTTTGTCATCTTTCAACATATTAATATTGAAATTGAAGAAATGTACAATTAAAAGAAAAATAGAAAAAACATTCTCTTTTTAAAATATGAAAACGTGAAGACCTCTAATAAACCCATTAAGAATTTTCTCATTAATATTTGTCATTCATAGTCCTGGCCAAAATTTCAGGAGACAGCTCATTCTTCCATAGGAATTGTGGAAAAAAAATAGCATTTGAAAATTTTATACATTTCATGGTAAATTGTAAACAAAAAAAAGGGAGAAAACTCTCTATTCTGAGAAGATTAGTGGAGACTTATTTAAACTATTAATTTGAGAACAAGAGCCTTCAGATTTATTCAAGAGTGGCAGAGAACACAATGTTGGCCAGTCAACTAAAGCTTAAAAGAAAAACGTTTTGTTTCATTTGTCGGTAGTTATAATTTGTATGGCCTGATCACTTTTTGTTCTCTCTTTTCAGTTTCCTTATGTTAGTCTCTAAATATTCAACAACTATGGCTGTTTAATTATTTGTTTTACATTATTTTATATTTATATTGTTTTTATTATTTGGTGCTTATTTATTATTTTGTAATTATTTATTTTGACTTTTATTTATTGACTATTTCATTTACTATAATCCAGAAAATGAGTTGCTCTTATCTTCATTTGGTAACTTTATGTTCTTTCTTACAATCGGATGCAGAGACTGGATTTGAAATTATTTATTTATTTCTCTCTATCACAGATTGCTTGTTGAGAAATAATGAGCTACCAAATCAAACCAAATCCATGTTAATTTTCCTTCTCAGTACCACATTTCTTGTAGTCTAGATCAGTAGCGGACAACTTACTGGTGTATGGACACAGCTGCAGGGCCCCTCATTGTAAGATGTTAAATGTGAAAATGACAAAACTGACAACTAAACTTTAAAAACTCATTTTTTAAGTGTGTAAATCATCTTATTTCAGACTAAGATAGGTAAAATGATTAAGAAAATGAGCAATATTTCCTAACTGGAAAATTGTAATTGTGAATCAATGTTTTTGTTTTTTTGGGAACTTGGCATATCAAAATTTTTATACACAAAACAGACAAAATGCAAGACACTGAAACAATAGTACTGAAAAATAGAAATAATCAATGTATCCAATTTTAAATATAATTATCTACATAAAGTTTCTTAAAATCAGCATGTGTTCAGAATTATGAGTCTGGAAATACTAATTATTCATTTAAATTTATTAGATTTATTTATTATTTATGAGAGTCTGGAAATACTAATTATTCATTTAAATTTATTAGTGTATGCAATGATTTGTCAGCGTCAATATGAAATCTACATATTTTGATGGCTAATCAGTACACATTTGAAGTTATAGACTTTTTTTCCCCTCACCACTGATATTGCTTTCTTATGCCCACTCATTAAGGGGCTGATTGTCTGTGAAATGTTTTCAGAATTAGTTATTATGGTGTCAATGAAACCTGTTTGCAATCACTCTGAAGTTCAGCTATTCCCTTGAGTAAAAACAAAAGAATTGCCAGGATTTTCCATTTTTTAAGATGTTTTTGAGAAGTGGAACATACTCAAAAAAATAAAAACTAATTTTGTAATGATGTTTGTCCCTAACGTATTCCTCAAAAGATTTGGGGACATTTTTACTTTCTTGTTCCTCTACAGCCTGTGGGCTAGAATTTCCTGTTTCCGTTTTAAGACCATGTCTTTTTGTTTACTTACGCAATGCATCTCCAAGCTCCTAAACGGACATTGAGTGGAGTAATCCTCCATTAACATTTATTATATTTGTCCAGTCTCGTCACAGTCAGTTGTCAAGAGGACCGCCAGGTAGCCGCGTACGCGTCTCTTACTACACGCTCCTGTGTCACTACCCAGCGGCCAGAATTCGGAAGGATACGGGTAGGGTTTAGGACACTTCACAGACGTTGGACTTGCCCTTGTGAAGTTGGCAAATTTGTTGTGTTGGAACAAATTTTACATGAGCGTGCCCGGGAATTGAAACCGGACTTCCTTGGTGTATGACGAGTGACGACTCCGCTCTGTACCACGAGCGTCACTTGATATAAATCTTGATCTAACCATCAGTTGTTTTATAGGATGAAGTGACTACTGGTGCTGTTCACCTTGTTTTACTTAAACATTAGTTTTAAAAAGAATTTAAACATATGTTTGAAACAAAATGAGAGTTATTAAGACTTCAGTCAACAAACATCGCTAAAATAAGTATGAAAAGTCACAGAAACATAAACATTCCTAGTTTTGAAAACAGGACACCATGTTTTGAAGCATGTGGCATAATGGCGAAGTCGCTTGCCTTTCACTACTTAGGTTCCATGTTCGATTCCCGTAGAATACCCGTGGATAACATGTGGCATTTGTTACGACAAAACGAGTTAGCATGCTTCACAGGGGCTAGTCCAACCTCTGTGAAATGTCTTAAACTCTTCCCCAATCCTAATTCCTTCCCAATTCTGGCAGCTACGTAGTGACGCAGGGGCGCGTACGCGGAGATGCTACTTGGCGGTTCTCATGACGACTGACTGCGAGACGGATATGTTAATAGAGTATTCTCTGGACTCCGAAACTCCCGCTGAAATTAGTGGAGGATTACTCCGGAAGTAAAAAGCGCCCAACGCCCCGCGGGGCTTGAAGACGCGTTGCGTCACAAATACGCAACAATTTTTTTGAAAAAATTAAAAGAAAAAGGAAACAAGTTGAAGGTTTTGTATTATAAAAGCATGAAATCCAGCACTACCAGAGTTAGTGACTTATGTTAAACGTTCATTCTCTGCTTTCCTACCATTTCATCTTCCTCTTGATTATATTCTAATAGAATCAAAATAAATTTCAAAACAGATTAAATATTATAGTTTTTGGAGGCCTTTGAACTAATTTTAAAGTGGTACAATAATTATATTGTACAAACCTTTGGAGAGATAAATGTTGATTTTCATTATCATTTCTTAGTGGGATTTGCCAAAAATTAACTTTTTGACTTTATTTTATTTATCTTAAATGTGTTAATTTTTTATAATTCTTCCTTTCTGTGAGAGTAGTTTTGTAAGATAATTTCTGAGTAATTAAAATGGGTACACTTTCCACAAGCTTGCATATATTGGAGCAGAAAGACAAAAGAGCAAGGTAGGACTTTATTCTTTCATTTCTTTCGTATTGAAATGCATTTGCTTAAATATGTTGTAATGAGTATTTATTATCACAACACTAGCACCTCGTTTCCTGGTTTTGTACAGTACTAATTTTCCTTCCAAATTTTGCTTGATTTCAGGCGGAAGTTGTTAAACATGGTGGCATTATGGCATCTCTGTATGGTTCCAAGGTAGCTGACAGTTCCATAACTTTAGAACTATCCCTTGAAATAAATAAAAAATTGCAAGCTGTTCTTGAAGACACTTTATTGAAGAACATAACCCTGAAGGTATTTAATTTTATTTGTACAATAGGAGGATTTTGATGAGTATTAGTTTATCTTTACAATGTTTTTGTATAACTGAATTGCAGGAAAATATTGACACGTTGGGTACTGAAATTGCCCGTCTTACAATGCAGAAAAATAAACAAGATGTCTACAGGTAGAAGGTACTTAAAGAGAAATGTAGCAGTGATGTCTGTTTTTCCATGGTAAGATCTAAAAGAGATTCCTCTGATATAGTATCTTGCTTTTAGAGATCAGACCATTAACACTCTTCTACTCTCACAGTAAATATATTGGCCTGTATGTAATATCTTGAACATTGGTTATTGAAAGTGATGAGAGTGTTTGGAATGTTATTGCTATAGTCATTTTCAGTGTTTTGGAGGTGCACAAAAGCAGCTTGTTAATCTAAAGTACTATAATATTTTTTTATTGTTGCCAAGTGGCAATAATGTTAAACATTACTAAACTTTGATTGTTATAAGGATTGTTGAGAATTCTATTTTAGTCAGTGGTTATGAAAAATTGTTTGACCAGACCTCATATATGAAATATACTTTTGAATGTGATTCTATCAAATTTTTCATTTTATGTAGTTCATGCTACAGTAATTGAATAGCAAAGATATTGTATGTTAGGGTTACTCTTTACTTTTAGAAAGATGAGTACATATTTATAAACAATGTAAAATATATATTAAATTTGGATCAAATGTTTGCGATGTTGAGTATTACCTATTTATTACAGATATTAGGTGAATGTATATTTTCCATGAGAAAACAAAAGAAATCCATTTAAACAATTGGAGCTACTTCGTATCACTTCTATGTAATTGAAAAGAAGATAGCATATCCCTTTTTTTGAAAACTGATGTTCCTGTATTTGTTTCCTTTTTATGTAATTTATGAATGCATTTATTCAGAAATATACATTTTCCTTGTGTAAGTATGACCATTTTATTCATAGAGCTTTGCTGAAGTGATTGAATTTGAAAATAAGAGAAGAATGAAGTGTTTCAAGCTTTTGGTCAGAACAAAAATGTAGAAAATACATGAAGCATATTTTGCTCTCTTTGAACCCTTCGCTGCATGTATATCAAAATCAGTAGAATAGCTCGTCTATTATATAATCTAAAGAATTTCTACCTGTTCGTGTGTGAAAAGCAATGCAGTAATTATTTTGATCAACAGCTGGATTATTACTCTCATCTGTTTTGAAAGAAACATTAGAATCTCTTCAAGTTTAAAAGTCCAATATGTACCTATTTGTGTAACATTTTGTATTGTAATTATGTGTTTGTTTCAATATAAGCATTTAATGTTTTAATGTAGGAATGTATTGTTTTCCATTTTCAGTTGAAAACATATTTGTTGTTTTTTAAATTATTCCTATTTATTTGATTCAGTAAAGATTCTCTACAAATGATAATTCTGTTCCCTAGACAAAATGGTTGGGTAAACAAAAATGGTTTTAAATAAATTTCATTAAAAGAAAAATGAAAGTAATCCATTATTACTTGTGCGATTGCTTGAGTAGAACCCTTTGCCAAACATGTACTAAAAACTGTATTAGCTGGAACCTTTTATCATTGATTGTAATAATAATTATTATTATTATTATTATTATTATTATTATTATTTAAATGGAGTAACTAATGTATATAGATATGATTCCTTCTTATTTTTGTTAGGTAGTCAACTTTGCCTGAAGAAAGAGAATATTGGCATGTTATTTGGTACACATGTCTTCCATATGTTTTTATGATAGTATTATTTTGATTAGATATTACATTCCAAGTCAGAGGCATTTATGAAAGTAACTTTGGTATTTTTACCTGTTAAATACATTGATGATGTACAAAACATGTCCCTGTGAATGAATGACATGGTATTACTGCAGTTGAAAAGCAAAATCATGGTGGTACCTTTTAAATATTCTCAGAAAAGGCCAGTCTCTTTCTTCAATGTTCGTTCTTCATTTCCTTTGGAAGGAGATAATTTTTAAAAGAAATTATTTGTATGAGAATTAGTTATATATATTTTTGTAAAAATGTATTGAATGTATATAAAAGATCTCACTTTATTGCATTGTCAGAAGTTTCTGTGATTGCTTGAGCACTTATGTGCAGGACATATCGAATGTATGTTAATGCTGTGTAGATAATGGCTTGTGTACATAATGTAAAGAATTTGAATTTGTGTGGAATTATTGAGTGCTGGATCATATAGCAATTGGAGATATGTAATGATGCAGTGGTTAATAATAAGTAATCATAAACTATTTCTGCTGGGCATTAATTTATTTTCCAGTAAACCTTTCATACCTTACATTCACTCGCAACCAAAGGATCAAACCAGTTATTAAAAACTGTTTCAGTAGGGAGCAAAATATTATTTTTCCTTTACATATGTTACTGGAACCAATTAGAATGGTTTCCTTTCCAATTCAAGAATCTTCATAAATTTCACGAACTTCATTAATTCATGTTTCAAGAAGTGACTCATTGTGTTAACAACATAGGTCTGAGTTTTTCAGAGAGTACGCATTTTATTATTGTTTCTATATTTTCAGTAATTGAGGTTTTTGTCCTGAATAGGAAAGGTGCAGTTACAAACTTTGATATAGGAAAGTTCTTTAGCATTTTGATGAATTTCAAAATTATTTAATAAAAACGTTAACAATTTGTTGGGAACCATTTCAAAATCCAAACGAACTGAAACCAAAACATTTTTTTATTAAAAACCTAAACGAAAATATTTTATTAACTGAAACTGGATCGCTATTTGAAATGGTTTGATGCCTTGCTTGCAACATATGCTACAGATTAGTAGAAAGTGTTATGCAAAATGAAAAAGTAAACATAATTTTTTAATTAAACATAATTTGAAAGTTGAAGAGTTGTTTGTTACATTCGTGCTAATCTACACCAAACCCCTCTGTTTTTTGAGTAGAAGGTAGAATGTTTATGAACTCTTTATACCTGGTTTTCAATTCAACTAGGACTTTTAATAATTTAAATTTCTGTCCTCCAAAATTTTGTTTCTACAGTAAGAATAATGCAAAATAAATATTCCATATTTATTACTTGTATGGTATGTTATTTTTCATCAAATAATTCATTATTTAAATAGTTAACAATTCTATTTCAAAATTAATGATACTTATTTTTATGCATTCATTACAAAAAACATTTACAACATGAGAAAATTAAATTAAAAACATAACAATTAAGCTAATATAAAAATAATATACCATAGTGGTAATTGAAAATGTTGCTTTGTGCATGACTTATCTTTATTTGATTTTAAATCAATGTTTACATTCTTTTATTTTCATGAAAAATAACTTATGTGTACTTAAACTTCTTGTGTGTTTACATGCCAATGTGTAAATGCAAACAAACTTTTACATCAGTCTGTCTGTATATTTTAAATTTATTCGAAGTGAATTTGTAATTGGACCTGTTTCCTATAACTTTTGGATTGTTATTAGAACAATCAAGCTTACAATTAATTGGAGAATTTTTTAATCACACACAAAGGGCAGATAAAATCTGGCATGATTTTTGTTATTAATCTAAATGAAATGGCATAAATAGAGTAATATTGATCACTGTGAAACAATCGATTATCTTTTTATTTAATACGATCTGTAGGGAAAGACATGTGGGGTGGATGGATTTTTTAGTAAAGAGGAAGAAAGTTCTTAAAATTTGTCTTGATGATTTCAGGAACCAGCTCTTTTGTTTTCTTATTTTATTTTGGTAAAGAGGAAGAACAAATGACCAAACAGGCAGATTTATATAGAGATTAGCTGGGAATCAGTGAGTACTGCAACAGATCTTTCAGCAAACACCATGAAGACCTGGACAGTCTTGATGGCATATACTCTTACAGCGAACTTATTCTGGCCCAAACAGTACTACACACATTCTGAACTATCTAGAAAGTGTAGTGGAAGTGATGCAACTGTGATTTTGTAGCTTATAATGTTGCATACTAGTGGTTGTACCACAGAATTCAGGGTGTCCAGGGAGGAAACAACGAAACTTTAAAAATAAGCTCTTAAGACATTTTTAGGCACATTTTGTTTAATAAACTTCTTCAATATTTCGAATGGGTGAGCCACAATAAGTACTCAAAAAGTTGGTTTGAAAAAATACTTTCTATGCAACAATTTGCATTTCAGAAGCATATAAACACTCCAGGAACATGTATGTTGTTTATTATTTACAAAATAAACAAATATATTTTTTCACAAAGAAAAATTAACACAAATAAAAAATTAATTATTTTCTGGTGCACAATTACATAGCTTTCTCTTCTTGAAATATTCGTTAGGCAAAAAATAAAAAGCACCCTATTTACACAATTTAATTGCTTTTTTATTTAATTCAATTGCTTTTTTATTTAATTCAATTGCTTTTTTAACCAGACAAATTTCATTAAGGCTCAGTGGTGGGATTCAGGGACAGCAGAAGGGGGCAACAGTCTCCCATAATCTGGGGGCAAATTTTTCCAAAATATATTTAGACATTTCATTTCATAATTGTCATTTTTCATTCGTATTTCATATTATAGTCAAATTTTCTCATGAATTTTCATTATATTTTTATCATTTTGGCTCCATTTTCCGCATACTTGCTTGCAGTCATCTCAAAGACTTTTTTACCTCTCCTAATTCAAACATGTTTTAACAGGGTAAACAAAAAAAAATTCCCATTGGAGGACATTTTACTTAAACAAGAAGGGCATTTCAATGAAAAGGAGGACATTTTACATTTTTATACACCACAATGTATAGACAATGTTCTCAACAATTCCAAGCCAGTAATAGTCTTTAAAAAGCATATTAGACTTTTTGCATTAAAAATGAAAGCTTCCGATTTAGTAACTTCGCCCCCATATGCATCTTCATTATGCACCAAGAAATAAGCAAAAATAAGTTTTATTATACAGTAAACCTAATGACCTATTATGTGGACCATTTATTTGAGTAAAAATGTTATTTTTTATGGACCATTTATTTGAGTAAAAATTGAAGGCATGAACTCCTTTTAATGAATTAATTACTTTAAAATTGTGCCAGTCTTCTTTTCAATTCAACAGGGAAAAAAGGACGGACATTCCATGTACATTTAAAAAGAAAGGAAGACTAGAGGAGGAAAGAAAGAAAGAAAGAAAGAAAGAAAGAAAAAAAAAAAGAAAAGAAAAAAGAGGACAGATGGCAACCCTGGTTTTAAGGGAAGACCGACCAGGAGATAAATTTCTCATTTCCTGTGAAACATAGGACAGAACTAACCACTCAGCAAATGCTGTTACCTTGCATGAGCAATGAATGTTGTGGTCAGAAGGAGTAAAAACAGAAAATGATCACCGATGCAGCCTCTTACTACCAGTTTACCACAGCACCAATGGTATCGATTAAAAAGCTATCGAAGAGTTTTTCAATGAAGGCGAACGCGAAGCTGCCTCCATCAAAACCGCTAAGTCTCTGTTTTCAGGTAGTATCACAAAAAATAACTCTCAAATAGAGTATTACCTGAATTTTGTAGACTATAGATTCTTTCGAACTTGCCAAAAACCGAAGACTGCATTTTAATTAAAAGAATATTTATTAATGTAGATTTTAAAATATGCATCCTGCATATTTTATATCTGTTTATAATTTAAAGTATGTGATCATAATAAATGATAAACTCTTTCGATATTTCGATATATGATTCACTGCATCATTAAAATAACAATGAAAATCATAACCTCGTATTCAACTAATCTAATGAATAACATTCAATAATAATCAATTTATTAATTAACAAAATTGAATATAATTTTTGTAATCGCTGCACAATTAATTTCGAGCATTAATATAAACGAATATTTTCTTCTTTATAATAGCGCCCATATTTGGCCCCCAATAAAAGATACTAAATTCCGCCTCTGTTAGGGCTCATTATATCTACAAATTAATAACCTGAATTTAAATTGTTAGTAGATCATAAGATTTTAAAATAGTATTTTTGCAATTTCTATTGTAAACACATGTACAATAAAAAGTATTATCCGCGCATATTTTCTTGAGCCCTCGCTTTGCTAGTTGCGAAAGGAGTGGGAAATTTGGTTATTTTCACAAAAGGAATTTTATATCAAAGTGATTAGTTCGTTTTTCGATGCAAAATAGTTTCTATTACATGGGAGAGAACATTTCTGGTTATCAGATTTTGTCTACAACGCTCGTTATTATTATTTATTCATAAATCATCTAATGTTGGCTAAGGAGTAAGGGTAGATATTAAGGGGAGCGTATTAAGATATTAATATTATTAGATATTAAGTGCGCGTATAATACTGAAAACCCAACTTACAAGGCAACCCTTGCAGAATTTGAATATCTTGTATTAGGGGGCAAATTTCTCGTTAAGGGACATTCAATGGCTAAAAAATTAAAGAAACATTGTATTGCATAGTGTTTATCATATTAGTACTGCCATTTGTAGTATTATGTAGAACGTTCAGTACTCTTTGCTGTTGCCAACTGCCGCGCCGTCGCCGTCTGGGGACGTCCATTGGCTGGAGAATTGGGCAGGCTGAGAGCAGGCAGCGTGCGCGCTGCGTGCCCGGCGGTGGCCGCGCCGCGCGTTGGGGAGGGGGGGGGGTGGCGCCGTGCCTCCTCGTCGGGGGTTCCCCGTAGTACGACGCGGCGGACGTGGTGCGGCGCGGCGTGGAGGGGCATGGCGGGGCGGAGGCGGGGTGTTGTTGGTAATCGGTGGCCGGGCACGGTCACTCTCCTCCGCTGTGCCCCAGCTGCGGTCGCATCGTTTCTCTGTGTGTGTCGTACGTCTGTTATCGACACGCCCGTTTCCTACACGGGCTCTGAGGGAACTTCCTGCCTGCTCTTTGAAAGAAGGCTGGAACGACGGCGTATTGCTTACACGGACGGGAATCGACTCTTTGACGCCATCACCGCTACTACAAAACAGGTGTCAGCGCCATGGGCGACGAAGCTTCACGCCAGGAGGTGAGTGTGAAGTTTCTCCACCGCATGGGGCATTGCCGCTTCGATAATAAATTAATTTATTTACGTGCAGCAGAATGTAAGGAGTGCACAAACACAATTTTTGTAGCTTTGCGTAAAATGGTATATTCCTGTCTTCGTTTTATTATCCAACGAACACATTTTGAAAATATTTTCTTTTTATCGTGAGGATTGAAAATCTAAAAATCTTTGTAACAAAATTATAAGCCGGAAGGTAGTTGTAGAAAAGTACGAATATAGTATTTGTATGTAAATTAATTCCTTAAACTGAAGGTGTAATTTTTTGTTGTATTATATTGTAATGGATGGACATTGATGGTCATGTTACAAATTCAAATTATTCTTGATTTCGTTGAGGGAAGCTATTACTTATTATTTAAATCGCTATGGAAATGTGCGAAGGCGGTTGCTAGGGTTGCCATCTAATCAAAAATATTCGGCCAGCTAGAACTTTTCTTCAATTCTTGGTAGTCAGAAAATGCTGAAAGTGTGTTGGTTAAAACAATCGTGGTTAAAAATAAATTGATCAGGTTAATTGATGGTGTTTAAAAATGAAAAAAATATGAACTCATTTTCTCCAATTTTTATAGTACTTATAAGCCGGCTTGTGACAGTTTTTGTTTCAAAATCTTTCGTAACACTTTTAAGTAAACAAGGGTCACATAATTGCACTTCATCATTAAATGTCTTGCTATATTCCAAAACATCTTTTGTGGTTGCTAGCAAAGAAATGATATGAAATATTTAATCCAAGAAAATTAGGGAAAAAATTAATATAATTTATTTTTTACTAATTAAAAGTTGCACTATGTATTTCAAATATGAATGTATATTAAGGTAGTATTCAATTATATATATATATATACTCATAAAATTTGAAAATAGATAAAATTATTGTAAATCATTACTTCTTAATGGAATCAATAGAATTCAATTGTTAATTCCAAAATCATATGTGTTTTTTAACAAAAAAGATAAGGCCGTGTACCACCAAGACTAGAAATCACTCTTTGGAAAGGTGGCGACCATGACTATTACGCAAGAGTTCTGAATCAAGGTTGCGCATGTTGATCACGTCTCCGCAATCAGTTCACTGACATGCTTCGGGGATGCCCCGTTTAAAGCACAACACAAGGAGTCGGGGAGCTGTGTTCCTGTCTCCCCTCATACCTCCCTCGATCAGCTGCTTAAGTGGGTCGTCGCGATGAGATATGAATGAGGATGTGTTGATATGTGTGTGCGTTATTCTGGTTCCTTCAATGTATTTTTTTATCTACGTGAACTCAAGAAAGGGATTGAAAATCATTTGATTTAATGGGTTTTGGAAGCACTTGCTAAGGAGAGTTTCTTAGAAGTTGAATATGTAGTGGAGCCCTCACGGGGGGGGGGGAGGTCATTAGGCTTCAGCCCCCCCGCCCTCTCCTCAGAAACTAATGAAATACAAAATACAGCTTTCACTAATTTTCTAACGTAACAAAAGTCATTCAGTACAACAAATTGTTTACATTATAAATATTTAATATAAGTCGACAAATAAAAATATATATTCAGCATAAATGAAGTACATACATTTTCGCCTCTTTGGAAGCAGTTGCGCAATATTGTAGTATTGCAATTTTTACTAACGTCTCAGCTACAACTTTAACCCTTCGTTAGGCGCGCATGGCTCCCATTGCTTTTTAAGAACACAGTATCACGCTGAGTCGTAGATGTGGGGGGTGGGGCTCTTGCGCATCGCATCCGACTTCAGCCAATGATCTTCAGACATCAGTTTGTGTCACAATATTAGCGGGAATTTTAAATGCAACCAGATACCAAAATTATCACTTCGTTACAAAACATTGCAACAGATTTATGAAGCTTTATATATATATATATATATATATATATATATATATATATATATATATATATATATATATATATATTGCACCTTGTACACTATCGTGTAGTTTTTGGCTGGTTATTATTGAAAACTGTAATTTTGTACCCCTTTCAAAATGTTTCTCAACACTACTCGCTTTCCATGCAGCATGGCGGCCAGTGTCTCATCTGGTCTGGTCTCATCCGGTCTCATCTTTTCAAACGAAGTGCCCGCGCTGCGGTCACGTGATTCGTGACGCAAACTGGTGCTGCGCAGAACGAACAAAAATCAGTGTGTCGGAGGAACTCACCCATGTATTTTCACCACCCTCTGTATATGTAAAGGTGGCTCTATACATTCGGCATTCGCCGAGCAGCTCGTCCAATCCCGAACAGCTGATGTGTTCGGCGAATGTTCGCTCCCTTTGATGTGTCCGAAAGACCGACTCGCGGAGAATAGGGTGAATACCGAATGTTCGGCGCTCGGCGAATCGCAAGCAACTCGTCCACGCTACTCGGGATTCGGCGAGCGGTTGCTCGGGATTCGCCGAATTCCGCATGTGTGGAGCCGTCTTAAGATTAGGGAGTTTGTGCATCCTCGAACAGAAAAAGCTGGGAGTTTGTGCACTCTATGGCGGCCGTAATCGACTCATTTTTGAGTCTGCGCATGCGCCAACTCGAAATGTTAGCGGGCCCCGCCACGCCCCGCTATTGCGCCAGATTTAGCGGGCGACCCGGGACGACTTATGTGGTAATGGATGAATTATGTGGTTGTGTATGAGTTATGTGGTAATGCATGGTAATCGATTATCCGGCCACGATTTGTTCCCGACTGTGGCGGCAGAGTGTGCTGCTAACTGCATTTCCAAGGTGCTATTATCACACTGTCTTTAGGTGTTTGTCAGTTGATGTGATTTAAGTTTAATTTAGTGCTACATGAGTGCTAATGTTAGTCTCACAGTTTTCAATTGCCCGAAATCATCGTCAGTTGTAATTAATTGGATACGTAGTAAAAGCTTCGCAAGAAAAAGGCATAGTATCAGCGAAGGTTTGTGAAGTGCGTAGTGAATTTATTGGTTAGGTCAAAGTGAATTACTACCCCAGAAGAAGAAATGTCATTTATAAGCTGCGGATTTTTTGCCTATTTGCCTTTTTCCCCCTTCAATAGAAAATACTATCTGTTGAGTTATTTATTTATTTTGAGGCATTAGGAGCTTTATATGCGAATTTTACAGGGCCTATAAATGCCTATTTTGTGTTTAAATGCCTTAAATGTTGCCTATTCTCGTATTTATTGATAAAAATGCAATTATCCTTAACCAACAAATTAAAAAAAAAATGTTTTGTAGTTTTTATCCTGCAAAGCACGAAATCGAAGAACTATGAATAAATCTATGTTCCGTTTTACCGCCACTACAGCGCAGGTATTTCTTATTATGTTTTCTTATTATGTTATTTAAAAAAATAACAAAAACAAGATTTTCTCAAAAACGACTCCAATTTTTTTCTTGAAACATTTGGTAGGATAGTGCTAAATGCCCTCTGTAAGATGACATAAACGTCATAGTGTCATAAACCTCATTCTTTTGTTTTTTTCTAAAATTACAATTTTTTTTCTTGTCTCTCACGTCATTAATATTAACATTAGCGGCAATTTATTCACATATTTCACATCAAATTTGTAGTTATAGAAAGACACGAAAACTATTCCAACATTTGCAATTTTCGAAAATTCAGAATGAACAGTGAAAATTGGACGCCGTGGTTTTAATGATGATAAAAAGCACCACAACTTTATAGTGATATTGCCTTAAATAGATTTCTCAGAATATATAAAATATCACTTATACCGTTCTGGTTTTCATCCATTCATATGCTTTAAATAATGTCATATAAAGTTTCTCGAAAACTCAACAGTTTTCTGCTAAAATGAGCTAAAAATTCCACATTTTCAGAGCAATTTCCTCAAAAATGGAGAATTTTCCAGAGCATTTTCAAACACCATTTTCTCAAAAATGGCTCCAAATTTTTTCTTGAAACTTTTCCAAACGCTTGTGCTAATGGCACTGTTTAAGATAACATAAAGTTCATTTTGCTGTATTTTTTTAAAAAAACACACAATTTTAATTTTTTTAAAATATACTCAAATGACTTCTAATGAAGTTTTTTTGAGAATGTTCTCTGAAAATGAGCTTCAATCCACTTTTTCTTTACCAGGGCTCGACAAGAACTTTTTTGCCGAAAATTCGCCGTTTTCCGGCGCACGATTATATAGCTTTCTCTTTTTACGAAGTTATGAAATTGCGAAAAAATTAAAATATTTGTTGATTAGAAACGCAAAGTAAACCATTGAGTTAATTGGAATGTTCTCTGAATATGTCGATGGCCTGGTGGAGACATTGTATGTCTAGCAAAGTTTATTTTTGAATTAATATCATTTTTGCAGACCCTTTCGTTCATACCTATCTAGCGTCCACAATAATTGTATATCCATAAAGAAGGATCATACTTTTTCCAAGAATACAACTATTGTCTCACCTTAAGTTCCTTTACAAAGTTAATTTTCTCGAAACCAGAAATTCTGGATGTAATTATGTGTACATAACATTTTGAGTGACATTGTACATAACATTTTGAGAAAAGTTTGTAAATATTAACGAAAAATGAGCATTTTTGTGTCTGCGAATCGTTTAAGATTTGGAAGGTGAAATTCAGTAGACACAGGCTAAGGAAGAATTTTTGATTTGTTTTAACGAGATCAAATTGTCGAATTATATGAAAATGGTGCCGATTGGAGACAGAGTTTCAGAGGTTGAGAGTAGTGATGAAAGTGGTTCAGGTGTAGAATATTGAAAGAATAATATAGTATAGTATATATGTCCTCGTAGTAGCTACTGCCATTACTTGCATAGTAGTGATGTATTTCAAGTGCATTAGCTGGAATCGTTTTATAACTGAAATTGGTTCGTGTGGCGTTTTTGGTTGCAAAAGAAAATATTGCAATGCGTCTCATACCTACGTCAGCATTTGAATTTCCTAAAGAGGAACTGCTAAGTGGTTGATGAATGTATGAAATCAACGATTGTGTCTCACAATGAACGAAGAAGCTATATTTTCCGTTTGTCATTTTAAATCGTTCGCAGTTAAAAGTTCGTGATTCCCTCTTTGAGATGGTCGATGCGTGTGCATCATAAATTCATAAAATATCAAACCTTGTGATGTAACAATATCCCATGATTTTTTCAAACCAGCCTTCTTATCATACAGAAAAACTCAATAATTTAAGAAAATATTTTTAAGAACTTAACAGAAAATTTTAAGAAGAGATGAGGAAAATCGGATTGAGTCGTATGTAGAACACAGCCAATTTTGAATATTCTGTATCAACATACAAAACATAAACTTCTAACTCAAGTTCTTTTTTGCTAGTTATAAAAGAAAACAATGTTCTTTGTAGTAAAATATAAGATTTCACTACACTTCCATTAACATTAAATGTAAAATTAACATTAAGCTAAATGTGTGAGTATGTATGTATGTTTTATATGCATTACATATCTTCAGAAACTATTCCATGGATCATTAAGTGCTAGAGAAGTAGATAAGAGTGACAGATGACGCAAACTGCAAATAGATCTGAGTTTATTAAGTGTTCAAGATATATGAAATTAATGGAAAATAGTGATGAATCAAAATGTCGTTAAAGAAGTTTCCTTTTTTCAATTAAAAATACGAATTTCTACATAAAAATATTTCAGCAATATTATCTGATTTTAATATTAGTTAAAATAATTCTGTTTTATTTAAACTGCCGCCTAATTTCTTATTCGGACGCGGGAAATTTGATTGTGCTGCCTAGTGACAGGTTGTGTTGATCGAATTCTCTTCGTGGTATAAAGATAGAGTCGTGAGTATTCAATTTGTTGCGCAGTTTCCACCAATGAGATCGTTAGACAAATTTGAAAAAGAAAAAAAAACTTTTACCGTAGAGTACACACGTTTTTTTTAATATAATTAAAAAAAAAATATATACACTGCTAAAAAGCAAGACGAAAACAGACGACGTAAAATTTCGAAAAACAGTTCCAAATTAAATAATCATACTATCGAAAAATAATTCCCGAAAAATGGAAGTTTTCTTTACAATGGATTAGGTGGAAAATGCATGAATGCTTTTGCATCCAAACCTGTGCGGTGGCCAAAATAAAATGTTTCTAATTAAAAAGGCATTAATTTAATTGTATTTTACAAAAAATGTTTGTGTTAACATTCTTCAAAACACAAAACTACAATAACAACGAAACAACCCAATTTTTGGTAGGGTGTCATTTTTAAGTGGTACTCATTAATATTTTACATAAAGTAACTACACTGTTACTTGTAAACGCAGATAATAAATTAAGTCTGTGACTTTATTCCTTCTTTAATCAATTACTCTCTAAAAAGTACTCTCTGGAAATTTGTTCATTGGCGTCCGATAGATTTCTTTGCAGTTATTATCTGAATATAAGCATGTTATCACTTTGATTGATACGGCAGAGTTTACTGAATCCAATGCATTTTAAATTAAAAAGCTACAACAACCTTGCGCCGAGTAATTTACAGAATCGTAAATGTCTATAACTGTGAAAAAAGGGGCGCGGCTTAAGCATTAATCCCCCGCGGCGCTATTTTCACTATCTAACCTCGCAACTCTTATTCTGTATACCGCAAAATGTTACTAGAAATTAAGTTATTATCAATATATTTTCGCAGTATAGACACCAGGTGGAGCGAGAGAAGATGCTTAATAGATGATTGCGGTAACTTAATAACCGAAATACGTTAGGAATTCGGCTAGTTGAGACAAATTGGTCATATATTTTTGTCCGTAATACTTTCAGTACTGATCCATGAGTTGGACTGCATTCGAACCCAGAAACTTTTGTACAGTAGTTTGATAATACGCCAGTTATTGTAGTGATGATTCTTCAATTTTAAAAATTGTTTTCTCTACCTTTCCATCACAATCTACACTCGATTAACACCCGTCCGTTTTGTTGTGATGTCGAGGACGTTCCCCTTTGCATATTGTTGTAATCGCCTGTAAGTATTCATTTAATCGATTAGTTGGCGTGCGAGGAGGCGCCAAGCCGTGTAGAACAGCGTGGCCCACATTTTGTGAACTTCCTCTTTCAGTGGCATTGTCAAGGTCGCAATAGATCAATGCTGGGTTTTACAATTTTAAATGTTGGATTTTTTAGGGAAAGTATTTCAGTGTTCAATGTGAACATTTTATTTGAACATTAAACGAGGATAGAATCATCGTTTTATTAATTTTCGGGTGTACACTTGCAGAATCCGAAGCTTAAAAATGAATAATTTATTTTTTAATCAGGCATAGTTAATAAAATTTCTTAAATATCTCTGTAATATTTTAATCACTATTGTAAAATATTCATATCCGTAAAATTATTTCAATTTAATTTTTGGTCTGTTGTCTTGGGGCTTACAAATGCAGTCATTGTCTTCATTTTGGCAGTTATTGGTTCTGAATAGTAAACGTCCATTCCATCTGAAATGTTTCGCATAGATACTTGTATTTTGACAAAAATAAAATTTCAGGATCTGTTTGAAATACACTTATATAATAGTGTGTGCGAGAACGTTTTAACAATTCAACAATTTTTTTTAATCAAAACCAGTTCGGATGAACAACTTAAGCTGTTGGATAAGATTGCTGGATAAAACAGCTAACTTAAGCTGTTGTTAAATAAGCTTGGCTGTTGGACTGATGTAATTGAGGCTTCTTCTATTCATTCAAGAAAACTTAGCTTTCAAGCTTTTGGTTTGGACTGTACCAGGTTATCTCTGTATGTAGTGTACCCGAAATCGGCTGAACCGTCAATGGCGCTGACAGGCGTCACAGGATCCTTGAATTGGATACTCACAATGGCTGACATTGCAACTCCTGAGCGAAGAAATCGATGAGGTATAGGCACTCAGGAACCCTATGGAGAACATTTGTTGCATCTCGTAAATATAATTTGAAGCAAGTACCATTCAATATTAAAATCAACGAAATCAGTGAAAAATGCATTAAAACTTACGAAAACGGGTAAAAATGACATATCAGTCGAAATTGACTAAAAATGCAAAAAAAAAAAATGACGTATAAAAATGGGTCATTTTCTTTTGCCGTAACATAAAAGGAATTTCTATACTAAAAGACATTTTTTAAAGTAAAAAAAAAAAAATATTTCATTAAAATCCGCCCCCTAATCATCACCATCATTCTCCCCCTAGAGCTCGTCCATGCATTCCCTACTCACTTCTATCTATGGCTTTATTCGGCAGCTCATCCAGTCTATTATAATTGTATAATTATACCCATCATTGCAAACTATGTTCTAAGGGATCTTCATAAATTACGTAACGCCAAACACAGGGAGAGGGGGTCGGAGGCTGCGTTACGCTGCGTTACATGGGGGTTAGCTTAATGTTACGTATAACTTTTTTTAACTAACTTATTTTAACTTAAATAAATTAAAATGATTGTGTGTAAATTATTACAATAAATGGAAATTTTTTCATTATTTTTTATCAATCTGTAAGATTATGAAGAAAAAAATTCAAAACTTATCTATATTCTAGAATCCAATTAAATTGGTGTAGTGGACTCTCCCCAAGCGACATCCACGAGGGCGAGTGAACGGCTTCGTTGTCATTTTCAGGAACATATACGTTTATACACGTTATATAATAATAGACAAAACACAAATAAAATTAATGTAATTTGTTTTGACTGAAATAAAATTTCTTTTTACTTATCAATGGAGGGAGGGGGTGTAGTCGCGAGCGTTACGTAATTATTTAGGGGAAGTTTAAGCGCGCGTTACAGGAGGAGATAGAGTGTTCAAATTACTCAAAATTACCGTTATGTAATTCATGGATGGCCTCCTCGTACACAATCAATATGTAATTGTTTGTTACTTTCTCGAATACGTAGTACATATACCTATACGGTGAGAAAAATCGATGATGAGATTTTGAGGGTAGAAACGAGAAAATGGACACAGCACCAACGTATTCTCAAAAAACAGCGACCCGTCCCTGCTCCTCGCATGCTCTTTCAATTTCGTGTTGGGCGAGTTCGTTTGTTTGACTATCGCGCCACTGCAGCCCTCACGCACGCCGTGTTGCATGTGGCGCCAGCGGTCGCTGAGAGGAGGAGTTACTCTCATTGTCGGCCTCGAGCGTGTGTTTATTTGAGTGCGGGTTGTGAATGTATGCAAGAGTAGTGTTTTACGATGTCTCCTTTAGGCGACTGAGAAGTAGTGTCAACATTTGCGTGCGGATTCATTGGGTGGCTGGAAAGTGACACTACGTTATTCCTGCATGTGCGTATGTTGACTCGTTTCATAGGTGTGGAGGTTATGTTAACCTTCGTAACTTGTATGTATGTTTATTGTCGGTGACAGTTTTCTAATGTGTGAAGTTTATATGAGCGAAAAGACTTACTTTCAAGTTAATAAGAAAACTTCCTTTAAAACTTTACATTTAAGTCAATTTGAGCGTTGTGTTGCGTTCCAAAATCGGCGGATAGGGAGCAGCACCTGTGCGGAGCGCTGCTTGTTTAACTTCGTTCGCTGGCGAGTTTAGATGGGGATTCCCTCATGCTGTCGCCGGCGACGTATAATTGTGGTTGCCAAGGAGGCAGGTGATAGCGCATTTGCTTTTGTGATTGTACGTCCTGTATCGCCAAAGATACTCGTGGTGGGAGAGGGAGGGGGTCGAGTACAACATTAATCGGCGTGCCGTGACCTCGCGTGCAGCACTCGTCGAAGTCCACGTTTAGCGTGAAGAGCAAGGTCAGGTGTTGACAGATCAGGATTACACCGCGGCCGGGGTGATTCCGCGCGTGGGCCCGTGTCTCCCGCCGTGAATGACTGTTCTCTCGGGAGCGCGCCCCGCGCCGCCGCGTCGGCCCGCCCGCGACCCGTTTTGCCCGCCTCCGCCGTCTCCGCTTCGCGCAACTATTCTTAGCCCGGGGCGGCAGCGGCGGCGTGACGTGGCCGGCCGTTTTGGCGCGCTTTAGCGGGCCCGCAAGGTTGCATTATATCGGCTGCCTGTGTTCGACTTCAAAGTCTCGCCTGCGCGCTCGCCCTTTGCACGCCCGCACACACACGCGCGCGCACGAGCGTGCGTGCAACGCGCCCCCGCCTCCCCTCGAGTGGCCTTCCGGTTGCGCCGGTGCGCGTGCGTTCCGGGGGCTGCTTTCGCCGTGTTCCGGGTCGAAGGGCGTCCTCCGCCGGTGGAGAAGCTTCCGGAGGCCGGTCCGCCGCCGCCGCCAGTCTTCCACGTGGTCTCGCCGCCGCGCCGCAGCAACGGTCCGCCCAGCGAAAGCCACGATGAACACGTGGTTCGACTTCGACGACGACTCGCCGCCGCGGGCGGCGTTCGGGGCGGCGCGCCGCCTGGGGCGGTGCTCGGTGACGGCGTCCAGCCGCACCATGGCGGCCACCGCGACGGCGCGCACCGCCCACGCCACCATGACGGCGAGCGCGCTCACGCACGAGCGCGTGGTGTCCATCCTGGAGGAGGCCCGCTTCCAGCGCCCGCCCCCGGCCATGCCCGCCCGCCCGCGCGACGCCTCGCCGCCGCCGCCGCCGTCGGCCCCGCGCGCCGCCCGCAGCCGCGCCCGCGGCCCCGCCCACGCCCACGCCCACGCCGCCCCCGACGGCGCCGAGCGCTTCGCCTCCCGCCGCATGGAGCTGGCCGAGAGGTTCCGCTCGCTCATCCAGGTCAGTACGCAGCCGTCGCCCTGCCACGCCCACTTCGCTCACGGATGCTGGTGGTGGTGGTGGTGGTGGTGGTGGTGGATATTTTGTGTATGACGCTACTTTTCCAAGAATGCTATAATTATTTAAAATGTTAATACAAAAAAGTGCATGTAATGGACGTGGTTGATGTTTGTGAGCCAAGGCGATAGCCGATATTCTAACAGAGTCCGTTTGACATTCAATATTTTTCGTAATACCATTTTATTATGTCATATAAACAATGTCTTTCAATTGGTGTACTCGAACACAATCTTTAGCCTCAATTCAATGTTTCTATTGATCTTAACGGATTCGAGCCGTTAATGATGGCTTTTCGTTCCTCTGGTTGTTTTATGGCTAGATAACGTGTACAATTTATGGCTAGATAACGTATACAATACGAAAACATAATGTATGTACAACTCCCTCGATTGATCCAGGCTGTATGACTCGAGAGCAGCTCGAATAATAAAAAATCCTGTAGGTTCGGAAATGGTAAAATAATGGTGTCCTAGCAGATTTTGTGGTATCGTGAAGGATGTGTTTGGCAAAGGGACTCGACGTGCTAATGAGTGAGCGGTTACGTCATTATTATGGATGATATTTCCGGGTGACTGTCGATATGTCACAAGCGTCCTTGGCCGTGTTTTGCCAATAGTTTGTGATTTCTGAGAAATGCTCCAAACATAATGGTTCAGGCTTGTTTATTTTGGTGCTGATTATAAGTGAAAGCCTGTGAAGTCTTCTTGACGCTTTTCTCGTTACGGAACTACCAAATAAATGCCTTGATGCTTACTCTTTTAATCAGTATATGCTGAAATTGACCTGCGTATCGGTTGAACCACCAACTACGGACCACCTCCAAAACTTCTGAACGTTTCGCAACATCGAATTGGGGTTTTCGTCCAACAATACTGAATCATGGGCCAAGTAATACGCCGCAAATAAATTGCTTGAAATATGTTTAGTTTTGTGGGAATTTAATTGTGTTAGATTTTTTGAAATTGAACTACTGGATACTTGCTTTTCGCCTGGAATGAATGGATCGGAAAAAGACGAATAAAACACGTTTGTAAATGTTTTAAAATTAATTTTGAGTAAAATATTATTTGTTTATCGTGGTTTGAAAGTTAAGACATTTGTTTAAAACGCACAATATATCCGTCAGCAGCCCTCCAAGCGATCGTCTTCTGTAGGACAGTTGGCCTTCGCTGCGTCTAGACCTTGAAACTTACGAAGGAAGCAAGGTGGGTGGAGGCGTAACTGCAGTAAACCATGGTTCCCACAGGAAGGACTTAGAAACTAACACCAATATTAAAGATCAGAATGAGAGAAAATGTTTTTCTTGTATTTTTTATACTAAATTGAATGTTGATTTCATAGATTGAAATTCAAAAATATTAGTTATAGAAAAGAACGATATGATAACTTGAGAAAGATACTAATAAAGATGATTTTTAGACTACAAGAATCACTCTCGGTTTGTAGTAGCTATAGAAACAAGCCAGCGAGTTAAAATATTTGAAGTTTAAGGTAAGGGAATGATTAGTTGAAGATTTTTCACAATAATATCTAGAGATAATTTATCATATTATGGATTGGTAATATTCTATTCGTTACTGTCAAACTACTCCTTTCTTAGCAAATAAATGAAACAAAAATATAAATCAGAAAACACAATTGGTATTGTACTCCTGTTTGGAGGCGTATTTTCATCATGATTGATGCATTGCACATTTGGCCGCACTGGCAAGGCGCTTTCTGTACAAAGAATATCCCAACCGATTGATAGGATAGGCCGATAGGGCGGTGTGTTAAATTGTCCTGCACATTCTGTAGATCTCAGGTGTTAAGATATTTTCTGTGGGGGAAAAGTGAAAAACGTATGAGTGTCCACGACCCCAGAACACTTACGACAGGTGGTATAAAGTGCAAAACACTACAATCAGTTCGACAGCCTTTGAAGTCACGGCCGCAAATTGGTATTCCTATTGAATTTTTGTAAATTTACATCCAGATCAAAGTTATTCTTGTCGGCCTGGATAGTCGACATCGCTAAGGCTAAAGCTGCTCGGCTCGGAGGGTCGCGGGTGCGAAACCCGCCTCGAGCACCAATGTTATAAAAATGAGTTATTCTTATTTTATTCAAGAGTATGTTGAATTGTTTTTTTTAAATTCTTTTAATACATTGGTGTTCTAAGTAGAAAGTATATTAACATTAAAGAATCCATCCCCTCTTTTCTCACCTTCCACCCTCTCAGTTTAAGGCCACCTGGGCAAGGTGATCTCTTCATGGACTGATGAACAAGATAAATATTACGCAATACTAACAAGTATTGCGTATAATTTCAAATCATATGACAGGTAATATATATTTCTACTCTGTATCATTTTTCGATTATTAACAAATAATACACACATTGTTTCCTCTTTTCATGATCTATCTATTGCAAGTGAAAAAACAAACAAACTAGTATATAATGTGGTTCCATAAAAAAATCAAAATGATTGAATTTCTCCTAAACTGAAAATATGACTACCAATATTTCTACCTCAAGATTCAGTATGTTAGGCGAAAACTGCTTTGCAATATCGTGAACCGTTTGGACAGTATGGAAGTGGGGCACTCGTCACTAAAATTGGGCACTTCGTCATTAAGATTGGGCAAAAAATTAAGTCTTGTATGTACCTTGGACGTTAACTGATCTACCATCTCGTGCTTTTTGCCGCCGTTCGATGGTTAAATACTTATAACACCTTTGGTGCATAAATAACTTTTTTACTTGATGACGGAGGTCAGTTTGAAACATCGTATCTTACTTCTCGATGTGACTATTGCGGAGCAGTTTTTTCTCCCGCTCTTCGGAGCAGCTCTAGAGCTCTGCTCCTAAACTGCTTTGGCGTGCGAACGGTAATCTCTTCGGCACACAGTCTGGCTGTAGCGTGACTGTACAATCAGACTCGAAAATGTTCAGGTAGTTGCGAAACCTTCAATGCTGTGGCGAAGTTTTAAGGGGAGATCATGATTACCCATTTGTCTGTGGCGTCTAGAACTGTTTTTGACTTAATTGTAACATCACTTCAGTTTTTGATAAAGAAAAGGGCGCGTTTGAACCATAGGTGTTTCAGTTCAATGTGTATGTGTTTTCTCATGCAAGCGGATCATCATATGAAGAAAAACTGTTTCACAAAAATGTGAAGCTAGATCTTCTAAACCGCAGTGTTGTTCCCCAGGGACTTAATATCCAACCTAATGTACTGTTGAAATACTTCCGTGAAGAATGTAAGTCTTGACATTTTTATGGATCCAAAACCCCCCGAAACATTTCAGAGATATATAAAGTATCGTCCACGCTTTGATAGTATATGTATTTTATACTAAAACTTAATGTTCCACATTATATTGTCGTGTGTTTGTTTGGGCAATTTGAAATGAGAGTTTGTGACAAAAGTGGCGATCATGTTTACTTGAACTTGCATGGCCGTACCATGGCTCAATATATTCAGTGTGACGCGTGATGCGATAAACAACTCACCGGATGTCTGTGGTCTCGAAAGTCTTACGAAAGATAAGGAAAACAGAAATTGAGTGGGTATCAAAAGAACATCCTCATCCAAGTATAACTAAAGTTCCGGCACACTCAGAAGGTCAGGGCAAAGGCGCGTACTGCGCATGAGCTAGTATTGGAGTGCTTCCTGGTTTTATTCTTGTTTGTATAAGATAATTGAAGTGTATTTAAAAATGTACGTAAAGTGAAGAATTAGAAATGGGTTGATTAACGGGGGGTTATTTTCTCTGTTGAATAATTAATTTTGCTAGTTTAGCTTTCTCGTGCAAATAAATAAAAATGCCGAAATCACCTGTTCAGAAGTGTTAGTTTCGCTGCTCGCGATTTGTTAAGATTATTTTCTTATCTGTGTTACTGTAGTGAATCCTCTGGATTATTTTATAAGGATGTGTTGGAAAATTTGAGTGTTGATAAGTAGCGTGAAGGCAATAGATGAATTGGTTAAATCCATATCTGCATGTTCGGCGTTCTTGTGCTCACGAAATCAGTATTAGCTGAATTGTTGACAGTTGTATGTGGAAGAATTAAATAAAATGTTTATTCAAAAATGCTTGAAGGCGACGCTAACTTGCAAACGTAGCGACAATGGTTCTCTTCTAGGGTTGTAAAACAACTGACGCGTGTGTCACATAACTGTCGAAATTATACCCAATTTCATAGTATCCAAGAAAAGAAATGTAGCAGATTTTGTAAATGGTCACAAGCATCACGTTAGGGATAGGAAATACAAGAAAATCAGATAAGATATGTAGAATCCGGTCCCATTTATTTGCTATTTCCGCTGAAGCTGAGGTAGCGCAGTGAACTGCACAGTGTTACTGCAGGATGACGAAACAATTTATTAGTAGAGTGAAGTAGGCCATGCATTATGCGTAATTCTACAATGTAGAATCTACATCCACAGCCGAGGTAAATGGTGAAACCGAATAGTGAACGTTTTGAACAATTATGCGTGTGCATTTTTTAAGCGTTTTCTGAGCGTTCTGATGTATTGTTATCTTTGTTTAATAAATGAATATCGTATTTTGTCTTACCATTGAAAAAAGCTGATTCGAGTGTACACATTTGCTTTCAAATTATCATTTTAATTAATAACAAATTGCTGAAATTTACTACGATTTTGATCAATTTTCATATAAAAATATCAAATTTTCTATCATACTCAAACACACTGAATTGTTTACTACTGTTTTATGTACTATTATTTTAATACGATTTGTCTAAAAATTCCTAATATTTTCTACAAAGGTACTAATATTTCACGAATTCTCTGACGCGGCAGTAAATGGCAACAAGAATTGTTGCCATTTACTACCGCTTTGATGAAACTTCTATAAAATTACATTTATTTATGTTCCTATATGATTTGCAGAACTGATGTCTTAAAGCCCTGATAGATGACGCCTCAGAGCCTCGAACATATGACGTATATCGCATCGCTATGATTAGATAACGGTACACTATTAATAACACCCGGAACGCAATTTTTCAATATCTCGTCTCATAAAGTACGAACATTCGGGTCATAGTTTATCCTCAATCTAACGTCTATTATGTTATATCTCTCGTAATCCCTCTATACATCTCCCAAAATTTTCATCTTCAGCACGCGCAGCGTTGTATTGATCTAGGAAGTTTATATTCGGTGTCATCCTCTATATTGCGATTGATTGTCTCCAATTTCTTTCTTTCAAGAAAGCTCTTCTATTTTCTTTTCATGCTCAATCATAAAATAATCCTCAAGTGCCCAATCTGTAAAAATTATCACAAACCAATGCAACATCTTGTAGTCGAGACTTTATATTTTATTTTACCTTCAATTTGTTGTTAAAGAAGTCTATCCAGTGCTTCAGATTTCGCGAAATTCACATGAAATCGCCGTTCAACATAATTGATATATCACGCAAACTTTGTTGATGGATTGATTAATGTGTTTCTGCGCGCGTTCATTGAAATGATTATCCCTTAAGTGTATCCGATAAAGGATATGCCGTACGTGTACCCCATGAAGGATATGCCGTACGTGTACCCCATGAAGGATATGCCGTACGTGTATCTCATGGAGGATATACCATACGTGTATCCCACGAAGGATATATTCCGTAAGTTTACCCCATGAAGGACATCCCGTAAGTGTCATTTTCAACCATGAAGGAAGAGTGAAGATGGCAGAAGAGAAATCTGACAAATGCTGCGCATGCGGAAGTGAGATATTGTTTTGTCTAGCGAGAAACTCGTGTGTGTGTGTGTGTGTGTGTGTGTGTGGATATTGTCATGGCGCTTGTCCCCTAACAAACAGACCATAAACCGCGCGCGATCTCACCTTCCTCTTCCTTGTCCTCCTCACCCCTTACTTACACACACTTACACGTACATCCTTACTACAACATATACCGGGAGCTTGAAGCTTGTTCCGGCTGGGGCAGTGCCTTGCTGATGGGAGAAAAAGGGGAGGAAAACCGTGCCGGAAAATCGTCAGATCTCTCCATCCAGCGGGGAAGGATCACCGCCACCTCCCGAACCAAAAAAACATACCCTACACTTACGGGATTAATGACCCTATCAGTTGACGCGCCCGGAATCACTAAATCAATCGAAGATACTTGTAGTAGGCGACCCAGTCCGCGTAGCTGCATGTATCGATCGCAGCTGCCAGACCGCAAAGAGATAGCGGGCGGGGACTGCGCGACTGGTGCGACCTACGTCACAGAACGGCGCTTGAGGCAGGTCAGGGCGGCGCGGCGCGGCGCGACGACCGCTGTGTGGGCTCGAGGGCGGTGACGTGCGATAATGCAACGCTAACTCGCCCGGTCCCGACGAAGTTGTTCGCGCCCTTCGTGGAGACGTAGAGCGGAGTATTTATTGTTTCAAAATGTTATTCAATAGAAAATGAGTGAATAAAAAAAACAATTGAAAGAAATAGTGAGAATATGAACCGAACTATAATTTAAATGACAAACGTAATGCGTAACGTATTGTATCTGTTGAGGCTGCGAAATATTGTTTAGATGATTGGGAAAGCGTTTGCCGTAACCACCAAGAGACAGAATCCTCCCCATCGCCTTTCTGTGTTCTCGTCAGAAGATACGATTCTGAAAAAACGACGTGAAATTGATACGGTTAGCGCATAAGGATAATTAAGTATTGATGAAATCGTCATTGTTACCTTTGTCTGGACGAAAATAAACGTTTCCCTTACGGATTCTATTCGTTATTTGTGGCATTATAAGCCGCTAGTGCACGGAGAAGGAATTATCGTGCTAGGAATGCTAGCCAGCGTAGAATCCGAACGATCAATGCGGCCAATATGCGTATTACTTAGCTTCTCTACACGAGCGAGGCGGATCGCTAAGAAACTGCTCGCGGCTCCAGATTCTCAAATAATGTGATCTCGTCGCGTCGTGTGGGAGAGGCGATTGATTCCGGGAATTGCCGACAATGTGCCAAGCTCTCGGTTCGGCGCCCAGAATTAGGCGCTGTCTTTGCCACTTTTGGAAGCAGTTCAAAGTTTCTTTCAAAGAGTTGCATACCAAATGAATGCTTGCTTCTTGTGAGAGAGAATTCGCTGTTTTTTTCGGAGGCGCGACTTTTGAAATGTATGTTTTCTTCTACACCTCATAGAATTATCAAAATGCTTGAGCTCCGAGTATGGCGCCAAATATAAATTAATTTGACCCCTCAGTACCAACAGTATCCCCATTTTGTTCTCCTTATTTATTTCCTGTTTATATATTTTGTATAGGTTTGCACCTTGCTTAAACAGTGATGGGGAAAGAACCACACCTGGCAAAGCTATATTCTTCTTCCATTAGCTCTTTGTGGGTCCCGACTTTCTCAATTTTGTCATTACATATTTTTCTATCCTCTAAATGCTAAACACCAGAGACATTTATTTACGCGCGGATTGTGAGAATTATGTCTCGTACGGGAAGCTATGTCTGGATGCTGAAAAATTAAAGAATCTACAATCGGTTTCACACTTCCTTCACCACGTTGCTGTGATGCGCCAGTGATGATGGGGAAGATTTCCTTGAAATTAGTTTGGTTTTAGATGTTTTAAAAGTTTTAGAAAATGTGAATGAAACATTTCATTCCGGTTTCATTACCTCTGTACAGAATGGGGAATTCTGTGGAGTTGATTTTTTCAGTGCCCCCAGGGAAACGGATGTTAAATTAGAAGGTCTCATAGGCCAATTAACAGTGTTCCCGTAGGCCCATCATCATGCCTAATCCAACCATATTTGTCAAGAACTTCAAGTCAGTAATAAGCGGGTGCCTTTCATGTCTCTTAATTTAATGAACATATTCCAGCAGGCATTCGAGCCGGAAAATAAATGCAGAAATGCAGAATATTGAAGTGTCACGCAAACCGGTTACCACCTCACTGCTACCTATTTCTTTCTAACATGCCACAACGTCAATGCTTATGCGCTTATCGATACGGAAATTTGCGAGACTGCAGTGCGTAAACATTCTTGAATGTTTCATTTCTTAGTATCTGTGAATACGTACAAGAAGTGATTGCTAAGTGCGCCACCTAGTGTATCAGCTCAAAGCGCAGTAGCGCAGCTTTCAGAACGGTTAAAAGTATTTAAGAATAAAAACTTGAGAAAAAGACAGTTATAATGAAGCATGGTTACAAGGAATAATTGTTTATCTTGTCGCAACAGCAAGATTTACAAAAAAATATTAAGGCAAAAAATGTTTGTGTGCTTAGATTGTGATGTGTGGATGTTTTTTCGCATGGAACACTGTACAATAATCTTTAATCGTTAGGTATTTTTTAAAGTGATGCCTACCCTCCCCCCCTCTTCCATCCATTACGTTTCTTTCACTTCGTTTTCAAGCTAATGTGGAGGTCACAAAAATGGTTTCTTGTTCGAATCGATACTGCTGTTTGAATAAAATGCGATCTCCAAAAGCAGTCAATTGAATTGCGGCAAAGACGCATACTAGTTTTTTTCATGTCACTTTTCACTCTTACTCTTACTCTTTTACTCTTACTCTTTTACTCTTACTCTTACTCTTACTCTTACTCTTTTACTCTTACTCTTTTACTCTTACTCTTTTACTCTTACTCTTTTACTCTTACTCTTTTACTCTTACTCTTACTCTTCTACTCTTACTCTTACTCTTTTACTCTTACTCTTACTCTTACTCTTTTACTCTTACTCTTTTACTCTTACTCTTTTACTCTTACTCTTTTACTCTTACTCTTTTACTCTTACTCTTTTACTCTTACTCTTTTACTCTTACTCTTTTACTCTTACTCTTTTACTCTTACTCTTTTACTCTTACTCTTTTACTCTTACTCTTTTACTCTTACTCTTTTACTCTTACTCTTTTACTCTTACTCTTTTACTCTTACTCTTTTACTCTTACTCTTTTACTCTTACTCTTTTACTCTTACTCTTTTACTCTTTTACTCTTACTCTTTTACTCTTACTCTTACTCTTTTACTCTTACTCTTACTCTTTTACTCTTACTCTTACTCTTTTACTCTTACTCTTACTCTTTTACTCTTACTCTTACTCTTTTACTCTTACTCTTACTCTTTTACTCTTACTCTTAATTTTATTTTATGATATGTGTGAATTAATTGTTCCTCTTTTAATTTTCGAAAATTCTATTGATATTCACGATGTATGTCTGGCTTTTTTGGCTACTTTATTCATCAAATTCTCTACTTGGTTTTCTTGTAGTTTGGGTAGGAGACGTGCACGTTAATCTCTGTCAGTAACAATTCAGGCTCAAAAAATAAAGAACCTCATTAGTTGAAATACCATATTTTCTTGATAAAATTCGCAACTTTCTACATTTATTCAAAAGCCATTCCGCCAAGTTCCTCATTGTTTCATTTACTATCCTCGTCGTGCTTGACGGCTTCCATTTCTAAGTATCTGAAGCCGTCATTTCATTGTGAGTCAATAGTTTTAATGTTTGTGTGTGATATTTTGTGACTACATTTTTTAACCACATTTAAAATGCCACCCAAGCGTAAATATTGACAATGAGAGCTCAATGATAAAATTGATAAAATTCCTAGTGATGTTGCATTGAAACCCGCCAAGCTGGTGTGACACCTGAATATATTTGTCCGTGACCACCAGACTAAGCGCGTACTTAGGCAACTCGCTGGATAGAGGCAGCCCACCTAATTCATTTTTAAATACTATTTTATATTAGTTCGTATTCTGTAAAGAACTGTTTGGTATTAACTTCTTTAATCCCAAGTGATACAATTTATTTTCATTTTTATTTCGATTTTATATGCATAATACATCAGTTTTATTTGGGGGCCCCATAATTTGGATATGCTTAGGGCTTCTCCAAGTATTTATTTATCCCTCAATGCTCCCTAGTTTTAGTTCTCGAGTGAGTGAGAAGTTTTTGTTTCTGGGCGTTATAACTTCTCATTAGTCACTACTTCCGTGAGTGTAATGCACGTGAAGTGGCAGTATTCCTTCTCCGCTGGTGTGAGATCCGACGCCAACCTACACGTCGGCTTCGATTCCCCTCCTCCCAGTGTATATCCCATCAGAGTTACTGAATTGTTGGTACTGGTGCATACACAATTAGGGTGAGCTCTAATATAAATGCTGTGCATAATTTTAAATAAATTAGATAGTAATTGGTACCTTTAGGCTGCTAAGGAAAAAGAGTATTAGTTAGAAAATGGCCACAATGATTTACGTCCACGATCTGATTTCTGGATGCGAGGTCGATCTTTATATATATATATATATATATATATATATATATATATATACATACATACATACATAATTATGAGTTCTTCTTAGTTATGTTAACAAAGGTCAAAAATTCTTCTTATTGTTCAAAGAAAATCAATAAAATGTAATTCCTGCATAATGTAACCTTTTCACTTACGTTCTTTTTCACTATAAATTATATAGGTAATAAATATATCTGGAGATTGGACCAACAACTAGTCACTTACGTGTATGACCATGTATAGATAAAAAATGATTCAGACTCTTAGACATGTGTCTAGACTACAACTTACAATATTGATATTTGTGTATACAGTTGTTTATTTTATTTAGTTCAGTTTTGTTAATTTAGTTTTTTGATGTATATCTGACAAGGATTCTAAAACGAAACGTCATGATTGAATAATTAATAAACAAATTAGGGAAGCTGTCTTAATTAACCTTATTTTCATTCATGTGTAATATTATATAACGTTCATAATTACCTTCTATTTCGTGCTTCTTCTTATTGCTCGAAGCGTTTATGCGATGGCGGAGATTAACACTGTTAATCGCTACTTGCACCCCGCTGTTAATATTTTACGAGAACACTCCCAGGCCATAAATCCCTCCCGTCTGGCCCGCACCTTACAGGAAGCTCGCGTGCATTTCCCGCATCTGTCTCGTCCCGGCGCCCCGCACCTCGCTGGTGCGGGGGCGGCGCCCGCCCAAAATACCCGCGCGCCGCCCCGGAATAGACGCGCGGGCCGCGTCACCTCGCCCGCGAATAGCGCGCTAATTGATCGCGCCAACACCACCGCTTCCACCACCGCTTCCACCACCGCCGCCCCGCCCCCGCCCCCGCCCCCGCCCCGCTGACGCTGTCAACACGAGGGAATGGATTTCAGTGCGAATGCCTATTTTCCCCCTAGTTAGAAAGTATGCTCACTCATGAAGCATTTACGTTTTAGTTGGGTTTACCTAATTTTACGATAAGCATCAGGTACAGTTTTTGCTTGAAAGCGTTTATCGTTACTTGTATTTATTTTCTGTATTCCAGTAAATTTAATTTTTAATTTTACGTGGCTCAGAGTGTCTAATACCAGTTCCTGTATCTGAATTACGCATGATCTGTAACAGAATCCTTTCGCGTACTACGTGCCATCAAATCCTTGATAAACGATTACGCTGATGAAGTAGAACCTGTGCCGGAGCTATACAATTTTGGCCTCCGGTAATGCTGAAATGTAGTTTGACGGTTCTAATTTTTCCTTAGTAAAATAAATCCACTAATAAGGAAAAACAGAAATATCCATTTATTTATTTCAGTGTCAATGATTTTATGGTATACACCATAAACTTGAACAAGGTAACTTACCGTTTGATTAAATTAATTTTTTTTCAAGATTCAAATCAAAATAAAACATTTATTTACAATATTAAATAATACGTAGGAAAATAAACAATAACAACTAGAATTTTACACAAACAATTAAAATAAGAACTTGACTGTCTGTTCGTATTTCGACATACGTCTTCCTGCTCACGTGCACAAGTCAAACATTTTTCATATTTTTCCCAAATATTTCAGCTCCTCCAAGACATGCATTCCTTGTCGACGATTTAATTACTCAGTCTTTACTTCTAATTGAATAACGTCTTACAATTCATAAAATTTCATCGTCCACCTGACCCTATATCACATTGCGTTCGGTAAGACGTTCATTCCAATTCTGGTTATTGACTGTAAAAAAAATATTTTGGGTTGTATCAAGAAAATAGTTGTTATTTTATTTAAACAAATAACAAAAATTACGTTTGAGATATAAAAAGGTTTTGGAAATATATTTTAAATAATAGTTTTAAGTACAAGAATTTAGTGACAAATAATACAATTTCCATAGCGATCATAAACCGCTAAATAAATTTGTTGTTTAGTGTGAATAAAATTGCTTGTTAAATACATGAAATAATAAATACGAATATCAGTAGAACTTATTTTAATGTTTACGTCATTTGATTATTTTCATAGAGTCCTATAGTATTCCTTGTAATCGTAATTAATGACTACAAACACATTTAAGACAAAAAAATAATTGAAATTTTATGAATAACTACTGAACCGCGACTTACAAAATTATATATATATATATATATATATATATATATATATATATATATATATATTGTGGCGTCACCAATCAATTAGAATAATTTTATTGTGGCGTCGCCAATAATAACATAATAATCTCATCGAGAGATAGCTTCCAACGCGGCAAAAGTAGGTCACGAAGGTCTTTTGTCGCGAAGGGCTCCCCTCACGACCGCACTCAGCCCTTTTCAGAGGCGGACCCGTTTATTGCCCCTCATAAGAACCATTCTAGCAGTCGGCCGAACCCCCCCTTCGAACAATGCACGCCCTCGCGCCCCCTTTCTCTGCCGCACGCCCGGGGAAGGAACGCGGAGTTCCGAAGGGTTGGCACGGGTGTCGATTAGGAAGAAGACACTTTTATGACGCTTCGTGAGCGAGACCTTTTTCAGCCGTCAGCCGACCCCCCCTTCGAACAATGCCCGCCCCCGCACTCGTTTGACACGCGCCTCGGGTAAGGCACCCGGATCCCCACAGGGGCTATTTCGGAATTAACCATAGCAGGCTGTCGATTAGCCTGTGCCGACCGTTTATGGCCCTTGAAAATGCGCTCCTGCATGAACACCGTGTCCAGACAGCTGCAAGAAGCTTCTGGAACCTTTGACAAAGGAAGCGAGAGTGAGAAGAGAAGCCGGAGTTAGAAAGAGAGCGATCTTTGGAAAATTACAAGAAAACTGCGACATGATTGGTAAATTAGAATGCTGAAACGCAGTTACCCTCAGCCAATGGGAAGCTTCGCTATGAGGGAAGGGGTAAACTTACAGAGTTAGGAACATTTTGGGAGGGGGGAAGGGAGTTTTCTTGAATACGAGATGCACAGAGGAAAGTTAATCTCGATCGGGACGCGGGTAGGAAAAGACTTCCTGGAGTAGAGGAATCACGATCGGGACTCGAGTAGAGAAAGACTTCCTGGAGTAGAGGAATGAGGATCGGAACGCGACTTGGGAAAGACTTTCCCAGAGTAAAGTTTATTTTTAGTTGAACGTGACTAGTGGACCTGTCGCGGAGGAAACTCGGGCGGGAGATCACAGGATCCCGCGCTATTTCCGCATAGACCCGTCGGTCTCCGCCGCCTTTTACGCCGGGCCCATTGATAGCCCACGTCGCATTACGTCAGCGCCCGTGGCCTCTCGATCGACTGAGCCTGCTCGAGTCGGCGACCTGAGACTGCCCGCCACCAGCTGAGAGGGGACGCGCTCCGAGAGGTCGGCGACCTGGGACTGCCCGCCGCCTCGACCTCCGAGGGCGCCGCGTGACCAGCCTGGGATTTAACACAGCCAGCGGTGAAAGCTACGAGGCGAAGCTGTCTCGCAGGACAATTTTACGGCGAGAAATTAATAGTGGCCGCGCTCAGGCCCTGCAGATCATAGATGGTGGCTTGCATGTGTCATTAGAGATTAAGCCTTATATGTTAGCCTTAAGGGAATTAGCCTATTAGTAATTAGGGAAATGAGCTCACAGAATAGAGATAATAAGAAACTTGCGTCGCCCTTTGCGACCTGTAACTTCCCTGGCAGCTCATGGTGCCAGGAATAAACCACTATTTGTTATAAAATGACTCAGTGTGATAATTCATGACCTCCCAACACTTCCATCCAGCCACATTTCAGGAGCTGAACCTGGCGCCCTCCCCCGTTGATATTACAATATATATATATATATATATATATATATATATATATATATATATATATATATATATATATATATATATATATATATATATAGAAAATTGACAAACAATAAAAAAAAGCACCACTTCGTTTTGTCATAACAAAAGGATTTTTTATACTAAACGGCATTGTTCTAAAGGGAAAAGAAAAAAGAATGACATTTCATTAAAATCCTTCCCTTAATTAACCCCATAGTTGTTAATAATGAGAATGATTAATAGTAATAATAATAATAATAATAATATGTCGGCCCCATGGCGCAAACTGTGGCGGCAGCCGTCGTCTGCGCAGAGGAGGCTGCAGGTTCGAGTCCTGCTTAGAGATGGTAGTATTTGTGATTCTCCCTTCACCTCTCATCATCCAATCATCTCATAATTCACACTTCAAGGCGTTACAACCTTGTAATGAGGGATCAGTAATGGCCTACACGCCAATAATAATATTGATAACAATGGTAATAATAATATTATTATTAATAATAATAATTATAATAATGTGAGACAGGTGCGCAATTACGGGCGCCATTTCCTCTAGGGGGCGACGGGGGTTCGCGCGGAGCAAAAACGGCGGTGTTTGCCCCGCGAAGGCGCGGCCGCGAATAAATAGCCGCGCGATTAAGGCCACGGCCGGCGCGATCCCCCGCGCGCGCTATAAGCGGCCGCCCGTGGCTTTTCTTAGCTCCCCCGCGGGCGCAGGGGCAGCAGCGCCAGAGACGGCAGAGTTTATCAAAACATCGATACGTCACCTTCTTTGACCAGGAGGTCCGAGGTTCGAGACCCGACGGTGGCGGGATTTTCGACACTAGCTGGTTAGAGCTAGGTCGAATGCAGTCGCTGTGTGGAGAAGAATTCTAGCGACCGGCTGCTCTGGTCGGTAGTTTTCCGTGATTTCTCCGATAAACACCAGGCGAATGCCGGAGCAGTGCCCTAACAAACGGGCCACGAGCCGCGCGCGATCTCTCATTCCTCTTCCCTGTCCTATGCTTACCCCGTACGCAATCACTTACACTAACATGTACTACACTACCAGACATGCCGGGATACCCGTCAGGAACTAAGAGCGTGTCCCGACTGGGGCGATGCCACGCTGGTGGGAGATACTTGGTTAGGGAAAACTCCGCTAGGTCGACGTCGGTTCTCGCCATACAGCGAGAGGAAAGATTACCGCCACCATCCGGGCAAAAAACATGCGTTACATTTACGGGACTACCCTGGTAGTTGGCGTGATCGGAATCACTAAACAATCAATCAATGTAAATTGTAATCATAAATCCCTACGCCAAAGTAGTAAGAATGGGGGATGGTTATGCGTTGCCCACAATCTCTGAGTACACTAATGCAGTCATCGCAACAGTAACTGCTCACCGTCATCCCAATCAGAGGTTCGAATTTTCTTTGAGGCGTGTTCTTATTTAAGGCATTTAACACGTTCTTGTTTTTAATAAATTAGTCACAGTTGACTTGCTTAATTCGTATCTCGGACAGACTTCTGGAATCTCACGTTAGACACGTGAAATTTTACTTTAGAGTTCGCAAGTAATTTCAAATCGATGTTTCCTGTTGGTGCATATTGGTGTAATTCCAAGCATATATATATGATATTTCGTTAATATTGCATATTTAAGAATTTTTACTTCATAAATGCATTTTAAAAACATTTCTTGACGTTATCGGGCAAAAAATTCTCTCCCTAGTCTCCAGCATGGTCCCTATTCCGTGTCCGCTACCTTCACATCCGTCAGGGGAGACTTCTTTGGTGATGACTTTGTTCGACTATATTATTCCAAGTACCCTAGTGTTGGAATTTGTGGCAATGATGCCATATTTTCCTGGAAGGAATTAATTTCTACGACGTATTCCCTACGTTCACTGTAGCCGAGGTTCAGAGTTCACTATAACCGAATGTTCTTATGCTTATTTGTAATGTAAGTGGAACGAGACCAGTGACTCAAGTTCACTATAAACAAATGTTCGCTATATCCGAGTTCACCACAACCGTAGTCGACTGTAGTTACGCTGTTCTTGATGTCGCTTGGAGAGCCTCAGAGCTCTGTGAATTGGACGGGGTTGAGTTGGAGCATTGAGGATTGTGGAGTAATTAATGGATGAAGCCACTTTTCCTCCAGGAGTTGTAATTTCATGCATTTATTGATTATGGCAGCAGGAAAGCTTGTTACAGACGAAAATGTTAAAGGGCAATTATATATATTCTTCGTACACCTAAATAAATCTTGGAACCATTTTATTTTAACTCTGAAATTTTTGCACGGCTAGTAAATTGCCTTAGACCCTGAAGAAGAAGGTCTTTTCTGGCTACTCAACCCGGTTTGTTCTCTGCTTGTAACGTTTGTTGGCGATATTTATACACAGCGTGTGTGGGAGGATGTAATTCGCGAGTGCGTCTAAAAGTAGCTGCACGAGTTTCCGTGCCAATAGCGGTGAAAGAGAGCTGGGAACTACGAGGTATGAAGGAATGTCGACAAAGGGTGTGGACGAAAGTTTGAAAACTCAAAGACCGTGAATAAAATCGAAGAATGGAAAAAGGCTGCTTGACGTTCAGGAAAATAATATGAAGCTCATGTAGGGCGGTTATTCACAAGTTATTGAACGCGCCATTTTCTTACCGTATAGCACAAGTACTAGATAGTAACTAGATATATTATGTTGGATGTTGGCACATAAAGTGCTAATGTTTTAAGTCTAATGCACTAATCTGTAATTTGCGTTGTAGTAGCATTATTCTAGCTAATGTTTTGTAAATTTGTACCTCTTAAAACTTGTAGGGGAAGTAATCCCGAAATAACGTAGGTGATTCATTACTGTGAAAAGCTAATTTCCCGCCTAATGGTGCAGCGAGTGCAATCCGCCGACGAGCCAAGACCGTGTTTCGGACTTCACTTGGCCGCTCTGCACGTGGAGCAGTAAGCAGTGATGAGAGAGGGAAAGGGCGAGGGGGAATGCTTGAGAGGCTAACTCGGGAACTTCGACAGCGCGTGGAGAGTGGCTCCGTCGCTTCCCCTACAACTGTTATCGACGCCATCTCCATTGCTTTCCCACCGCACGTACCGACACGCCCTGCTCTTCAGCGTCCTTGACTTCAGTGTCACTGGCGTCACCGTGGCGGGCTTCACTGTGGCGGGTTCAGCGTGGCGGGTTTCAGCGCTGCAAGCTTCAGCGACTTCGGTTACAGAGTCGCTGGCTTCAGCGTGGTTTCGGCGTGGCTGGCTTCGGCGTGGCTGGCTTCGGCGTGGCTGGCTTCGGCGTGGCTGGCTTCGGCCTGGCTGGCTTCGGCCTGGCTGGATTCAGCGTTGCAACCTTCAGAGACTTTGGTTACAGCGTGGCTGGCTTCAGCGTTGCAAGCTGCAGTGACTTTGGTTACAGCGTGGCTGCCTTCAGCGTGGCTGGCTTCAACGCTTAGTGTTGTAGGCTTCAGTGCCCTCTGCATGTCTGGTTTCGGTATCGCTACTGACACCGCCACCGCTGCCATTGCAGCCTCCGTACCTTCCCGCTTGCCGGCGATGCCCAACGTTCCCTTATTCCTCTGGCTCGCCGCCGCCGTCAGACAACCCATCAGCCGTCGGGTGTCTCCTGTCCCACCACCGCCTGCGCCTCCGCCGCGGGCCGGGGAGGACGGCGTCCCCCACACCAGCGGCTGCCGAGAGCGATGACTCGGCATTTGGCACGCATGCTCCGACGCCCTCCCGACGTTCTGCATTCCGAGCTGCCTCCGCCGCCAACAACCTCGGCCCCCGCCTCGCCTCCGTCGCCTCTCGGCCCGCGCGCCACCGTCGCCACGGCGCCGGTCCTCGTTTCACCGCAACCCTCCGGTTCTCCGTGAATCGTCCGTGCCTTACCGACCGACTCTGCTGTTACCGCGGCGCGCGCCGATTATTCAGCTTCCCGGGTTTCATCCGCTCTTCCCTGCCGCCCCCGGTCTAGATGTCACCGTCGCCGTTTCTCCGGCCGTTCTCACCGCGCGGCGAGGCCGCCGGCGTCTCCTCTCTTTCGGACGGGGGTTTTCCGCTGGCGCCTTGAGTTCGGTCCAAGCGCATGCCTGACCGATTCGTAACGGATGGCCCCTGGCCCTTTCCTGCCGACGGCTGCCGTCGGTTCAGCGGATCCGTATAAAGGAAGAGCCCGCCGCCGCCGTCCGGTGCGCGTCTCGCTCTCGTTTCGTACCACGTGCGTTTTTTTTGTAATAAAAACAAAAACAAACAAGAGCGCGCGGTAATGGCATTCCGCAAATCGTTTTCGCGCTACTACGTCGGACTGCGATGCGCAGATTTCGGGGGACACAAGGGAATTTGTTCTCACCACCGTGTACATAGGTATTGAACTTTCGAATGCATCAGAATGTGGCGAGTGATATTGACATAATCTCTGGTGTCGGGTGATTGTGATTAATAAGGCTTGGATGCGGCTGTGATAGAATATACATTCTTCACAAACATGGATATTTGTTCAATTATCTTTTCTTTTTTTTCAGTAGGCAACTACTGTAAATAACACTGAAGTCTAAATTGTTATTTATCAGATGGAATGTTGAAGTTTATAATGGTTTTTCATTTAAAAGATCGATGTCATTTTTACGAATGTCGTTTTTTTGAAGGATTGTTCTGGGTCTAGATTATCTGCGTATTGGGTAAAACAATTAATGATTATTTTCTGAAGATTAAACATTAAGCTCCGTGGTGGTAGCAGATATCTTGTGGTAATCCGTAATGGGAGAAGGAAATAATCGTCCACAAAACAGTATAATAATTTTATTAATTATTAGTTTCCCAGAGTGAACTTCTGGAAAAACACTTTCTCCATCCTCAGTGGGTCTAGCAAGGAGGAGAAAATTGTTAGTGAACATAAAGGGAGCAAAAAGAAATACAGTGAATATTTGTGAAAAATTTAGCAAATAATATGAAATTATTAATAAATAAATAAAATTAAAAATACTTACTGCCCAAGGCCATTAAATATTAAGCTTCCCATTAGTATGTGATGATTCTTTTCAGTAACTAAAGATAATTTCATTTCAGGAAATTACTACTCATAATGAAACAGTAATACATACATTATGTTCATTTCACAATATTTGACATTTCTTAATATTTGACATTTCATAATATTTGACATTTCGTAATATTTGACAAGATTTTAGAAGGTACGTGTAGCGTTATGAAATGTTCCTCCTGATTTTGCAAAACAATTCCCATGAGAAATTTTATAGTGATGCGATTTTGTTAAATATTCCGTTACGAAACAAAACACGTTCGCTTCGCCCTTTTCCTATGGCTTTCTAAACCGTGCTTCTTTCAGTGGGAGTTTCTCAAGGACTCGCGGATCATGCCACGTGCACGAAGCCGATCCGATCCGAAGCCCTTCGTCAGATGGGCCCGGTGTAAAATTTCTACAGAATATATGTGCTTTGCATCTTCAACCTGGGCTGCGTGTTCAGCAAGGACGGAATGCGAGTTTCTTGATTCAGAAAATGGTACGTCAGATTTCGATATTTGCCGAGGAGGGGGAAATTATCCTAAATCACTTATTTAAATTGTATTCTGTAATTTACGACAATTAAAATTGTTAAGGAAAATATACTTCATTTCCTAGTAATTGGCACAATTAGTTTGATATACGCTTCCAGTAATCTCGTAACCTTGATTAAGCGGTCACCTCCTAAAGTGCAATTATTTCCGGATCCATTTTTTGGGCCGCCTAAGGCAGATTTCACTGTATTTCCTCGAAGAAGTGTGGTGTTTGGTATTTTAAAAAGATTTATTGTCCCGGAGCCTGAGTCTTTCTGACGACGACCAGCCTTGTCATTGGTAGAGTGGAACTCAATAGCAGCAAACGGGTGATTTTACAACTTACCCTGGTCTCGTCTCATTCCATTCCACTCTACTGTAGTCCTCCTTTCCCCATCCCATCTCTTCCCCTCCGCACCTCTTCTTCTCTCCATCCCTCTATTTAACTTCCTCCCTTGTTCCTTCCATCTAGTCCTTATCCCATCCCTTCTTCCCCTCCCCATCCCTTTGCCCACTCCCTCGCTTTTCCTCACCCTCCCTCTCTCCAAACTCTCTCCCCCCCAACTGCCCTAAGCACCTCTGTTCTCATTCCCGTCCATCTTTCCGCTCCTATACCACTCCCACCACCTTTTTCCGTCTTCATTTTCCTTTGCGACTCACTTCCAGCACTCACTGCCCTTCCTCGCACTAACGATTTATCATTCTCACCCTGCAGTTGTCCTCACTTCACGAATTCATTATCCTTCCCTTCCCATTACTGCCATCTTTCCACTTCTATCACCCTTCCCCTTCCCTCCTCACCGTTCAGACTTCACCTCCTCCAACCTTCCTCTCAATCATTTCACCTTCCGACCTATTTACCTTCTCCTCCCCTTTCACTCTCTACCCATCATTTCTCACCCTCCCGCACTGCCATCCTCCCCACACCTTTTTTTTTGTCTTGTCCATTCCTTCCTCCCCGTCTCTTTCTCTCCTCGCCACACCCCTCTTCAATTCCACCCGCAGGCGCCCGCGGCGCGCGCGTTCGACAGCTGGCGTGGCGGTCGCCGGCGGGGCCAAGCGCCCATTGGCAGCCCGCGCCCCATTCCGCGCGCCGCGCGCGCTCCCCGCCCGAGCGACGCGCCCCCGCCGCCACTTTGTCCGCGATGGATTGATGGGCTGGGCAAATGGAATGCGTGCGCGGCTACCCGTCCGTCGGGCTAGACGTGGGGAAAAAGAGCGCGCCATTTTCAATCGACTGCCGACGATGGTTCACGAAATGCGGAACATTAAAACATGCTTGATTTCTTGACCTCGTTGATTATGTGAAAGTAATATGTGGACCTGAAGGCCAGGAAGGCATATGTGGGAAGGAAGAGTCGTTAGAATGTGCACAGGTCTGGAAGATCCGGAGTAATAAGAGTAATTGTACAAAATGTATATCATATATTCAAAATTGTGTTGTAGGCTAGTATTAAACGAGTATTAAATTTATTGTATCTAGTGAATAAGAAAAATTTTCCTGTTATAGCCCTGATAAAGACTGAATGAAACGTTGGTACTTCAAATGATGTTTATTATTGACGTAAACTCAATTATAACTTTAATTTGTTTAAAATCAAGGAATTGTGTTCTGGGTTCACCGGATGATTTAGCGCAGATTCAACATTGTCTCTGTGTAGCAATTCTCGCCGGGATAACCGAGGATTGAGTCCCTACGTTGACGAATTTCGGCCTGTACTGAATAGGGCTGTCAAATTCAGCAGCTCTGATCCGTTGTTTCTCTGATCAACACCAGGCAAATACCGGAAGCAGTCCCTAACAAACGGGCCACTGACTGCACGCGATTTTTCCTTCCTCTTCCTTATCCTATCTGACATGAACAGACTCTTCTAAATGCATTACACTACCACACAAGTCGAGAGACGAGTCGGGAGTTTACAGCTTGTCCCAGCTGGGGCGGTGCCTGGCTGGGTGGATATCTGAAGGCAGAAATCTTCCGCAGACGAACGCGAAGGCCGGCGCTGGATTTCACCATTCAGCAGTGGAGGAGCACCGCCACCCTTTTTTTGAATTGAATTGAATTTGCCTTATTTTACGTGGCGAGACTCGGGCCATCAGGCCCGACTCTTCCGTCTTACCACGCAAATTTCGCTACGCTCCTTTCACTAACTAGCAGAGGAAGGAGGTATTTCTTGGACGAGAAACAGGCGATTTTGAATTTAGCTCAGAGGCGTCATTTAGGCTTGAGGATCTTTTACATGCAAGTAAATCTACGAACATGGGACAGCCGGCTTTACTTCCCCTCCGAAGGAAGGCGTACGAAGGATTTTTTCGCCCTAAAAATCCACGGCTTCAATCGGGTCACTCACCCTCCTGCCTGCCATCCTCCCCACACCTTTTTCTGTCTTGTCCATTCCTTCCTCCCCTCTCCTTCTCTCCTGGCCACGCCCCTCTTTAATTCCACTCGCAGGCTTTGAACCCGCGAGCTTGGGTATAACAGTCCGGTACGCTAAGCGTCACACCATCGCCGCCACCCTTCGGGATAAAATATTCACTATTCTAACGGGAGTAAAGACCGTAGCAGTTGTCGGACCTGGAAACATCAGTCAATCGAGCATCTGTTTACTGAACTGTTTGAACGGCCCAGGGTCCGGATTGATTAGTGGGCTGGCGGCAGAAACGTACGTTCTCGAGCTAAGAAGCCCAGCTCGGGACAATATGTTTGCGGCTTTGTGACTGTCGCAGAGCGTGAGGGGTCAGTGAGGCTATCGTAAAGTGAAGTAACCCGTCGCTGGCTGTGCAAATGTGTTCAACCGACTTCAAATGTGCGAAATTTCGTTTGGGTTCAGCTAGAATTACTTACAGTGGTACGTTATCATTTCGAGAAAGAAGTAACATCACTGTAATAATTTATACTAAGGACTCTATATCCCAAACATTTGCGAATATGGAGTGGCACTAAAGCGCCCACCCTATGCTACCGATTTCCAGGTGTATGGTATACAGATAACATCTTTCGTTCTTGTGAGAGCGTAGGCTTCCGCGGCCGGAGTCAGTACTTACTAGGCTGTCCGGGTGACGCCGCGTCCATGGCGAAGGTGCCGACGTTTCGGTCGCCATTCTGCGACCTTAGGAATACGCCCTGAGGAAGGTCGCAGAATGGCGACCGAAACGTCGGCACCTTCGCCATGGACGCGGCGTCACCCGGACAGCCTAGTAAGTATCTTTCGTTCTTACTTCATTTCGTACAATACACCTACACTGGTGTGTTTATTATGTAAAATACAAGGAAGATTTAAATGTACATATATTAGTGTAGCATATTTCATTTAATACAGGCTGTCTCATAACAAATTTGCAAACGTTTACGGTATTTACGGGAGGGGATCGAAGATCATATCATTGGTGTTCGACAGGTTTACGAAATCAGACTATCAAATAGTGTTCTGCCAAACTCCAATGCATGGTGAGTTGCCTATAGATCAGGGGCAAGTGTCACGTGTAGGTATGTAGGTGTTTTGTTATTAACATCTAGATCATTAGCGACCACTATTGCGTTTAACGATATGTTAACTTTGAAGATGATATGATATGATGACAGGGGATAAAAGTACGAACACAAATACAACCATGCCCGAGGCGGGACTCGATCCCGCGATTCGTCGGTCAGAGATCGCTACGGCACTTCTGCCTAGCTTTGTAGCTCTGTTTCGTACCATTTCTCACCACACGTTCGTTGGCTAAAAATGATCATCTTCGGCCCGATGTGTGCCTTCGAGGTTTATAATTATTTGGAGACATGTGCACAGTTTACAGTCTTGTCTATAGGGGAGGCTCTCTGTCTTTTATTCACTGATGAGTGATAGTGACAATTGTGGTCATTTCATTGCCAGTCTGTATGCAGGAGAGGCTCTCTGCGTCTCTTATTCATGGAGTGGTAGTGAATGGTATGGGTAGTGAATACTGTGGTAATTTCATTGGCCTGGAACTAATGGAAGAGTGGTCTAGACCCCACCCACCCAGCAAATGTGGTCCTGCTCCGATTCGTGTTCCGCGATCCCACTGTTTTTACATTCGACTCGGTTGGCATTTGTAGGTTGGTCGGCGACGGCGGCCGTTCTTTTAACGAGCCTTTGTTTCCGAGGCTGAATGGCGGGCCGGCGGCGGCGGCGGCGGCGGCGGTGAGGGCGGTTGGGCCACGTGATGTCCGCATGGAATGGCGGAGGGCAACCGCCTACCTTCGTACTCCTGCCACGGGGCGGTGCGCCCTTGCGGCTAGCAACTCTTGCCAGCCGACACAATTCTGGAAGAAAGTCGGGGTCGGACTTAACCTTGCTTTCACTCCGATGGCATTCTAACGCTGAAAGCGACGTAAGGAATGTGTGACCTGTGACGTAATCGATGACATGTGACGTGACAAGTATCACTATGTGGGGAGTGTTAAATCAAAGTGAGGAATTTCTTTCAGTTTATATGTGTCAAAATCGGACGAGACTGTCTAAATGGTACATTACGTGATGTGTCGTATAAGGAGGAGGTTTTTATTCGAGAAAAGAAGCTTTTATCAGAAGGAGAATTAAATACCGCAAAGAACAAGATGATCCACGTGAACACGGGAGTTGAACTGGGACTAGACTGCTCGTTACGTAGTTGATGTCCTCGCAACGCCGCCTGAGGAGGATGTGCTGCGGTGAAGTAGTCATCGTCACAAGCGGCACGTGCGGCGCGGGTGTAGCGCAGTGAGCTCGTTCCCACATCTGCTGGGGGAAATAGTTATTAATGATGCGAGTGGCATTTCAGTTCGCGAGTAGGAAAGGTTGCGACCGAGGCCGGAACGCTAAATGGCGTAATAGTACGAACTAAATAAAAATAATCACTTCTTCCACGTGCGTCATACACTAGGTTTTAGGCAACCTTTAAAAGTTTTATTGCTCGAGTTTATGATGTTAAGATTTATTGCATGTGCTTTGAAAACGAGCGACGTTAGAGGCCAGCTTTCGAAATTGTACTAATGCAGTAAAGCTACATTTGAAACGAGATTCATTTTGTTGTATAACGGCATTATGACTTTATCGGCGAATCAAAGTTAATTTTGCGAAACAACTACCTTGTGACGTCTCGGGTATTTGGCTCTGTGCGAGAAAACTGTGTTTGGCTTTTCCATTTACCATTACTTCCCCACGGTTCTCGCGCTGCGATTGCTGAACGTGTGATGACGCAATCATTTATGCCGAAAAATTCCAATACGTCATCATTTGTGCCGTAAAATACCGATTATGACCGATTTCGTGCAACGGAAAAGGTCGTTTATAATGTTCATATTCAAAAAACAGGCGAACACATACGTATCTTTATCTGCAAGAATCAAAATGTTTAACACAGACCCAACTCCTGTTTCTAGCCATTTTATCCACTTTTGCATGGACAAACAGTTTGCGTTGATACATTGCCCTATTTACATTGTTTCTAAAAGGCAATGAGCCAAGATCCTAAAATATATTACATAGACCCCTATGATTTTCCATACAAAAGTGAATGGAAACAATAGGTTCACGTCAAATTGATATTCTTACGGTATATCGTCCAAATATTTTATTATCTCTCAATCTCATTAATGTTTCTGCCCACCTGGATGGCCGCGGAGCGAGGTGTCGCGGGTTCGAGTCCCGCCGTGGCCATGGTAGTTTGTCCCTTGTCTTTCATGTATTTGTTGTCGCACAAGACCTTGTGAGTCTGCTGACTACAGACCGGGCAATCCGCATGTGTGTCAGTTTCTAATGTAAAGGTTAATAAGTGTCCCCATGATGACCTATAACGGACGGCGCGGATAGTGGAAATCCGTGTACTCGGAAACTGGAAAAGCTTCAGGAAGAAAGAAAAAAATGTTATTTATGCACCAAGGATGTTATAAGGGATCTAACGATCGGAAGGCGACAAAATGCCAGAGACTTTTTCGTCGCTCGGTATCATTAGAACCAGTTAACGCCCGCGGTACATACACATTTTTATTTTTTACATAATTTTATTGATTCAGATTTAGTTATTTACTAATTAACAAGATGTTAACTTGAGGGTTGTCTTTTCATATTACCCTGCATAGAGAAAATATAGCACCATTCAACTGTTTTCATATTTCTTTCGTAACCACGATTCTTTCGTAAGTTATGCTGTGTATATCGAGCTCCGGATCGAAGGCAAGAACAATCTAAAACGTGATTTATTATTCTCCGAGACGTTTTTGTCCACGATGCTCGGACGATCTGTGCGGGAGGGCACTGCGCGACGGTGGCAGCGCGGCGAGACGACGTCTGATGGCTCGAGAGCCCCGGGGATGCCCCGCGAGTGCAGGCGACCGCCCCCGCTCCGCCCCCGCCGCCTCCGCTCTTGCTCCAGACCGCGCTCACGCACGCCCCCACCCCCCGCCCCGCATCCATCTTGCTTCCCCGACGTCTCCGCCACCGCCACCGCCGCCGCCGCCGCTCCCACCCAGTGTTGCTAGGTGGTCTTTAGCATTTCCCAACAAGGTAGCGTTGCGAAATCCACCAAAACGACAAAACAATGACAACTACAAACACGGAACTGGTTCCATAAGTGATAGTTCCTATTCTAAATCAAAATAATTGAAATAATTTGGTACTAATTTTGTTCGTATTATTAAGTCGGTTTATTTATTGAAAGTTAAATAAAAATTTACAAGTGCACCTACTAAAATAAAGGAAAAGTGAAAATTTGTGTTCACCTTATCTGCAATAACTCCTTACCAATCCAACAAATACTGAGATAACTCAAAACAATTATTTTTAAATTAAAAAAAAGTTTGCATTGTCAACCCAAAGTATTTGTAATTTGTGGAATGTTATTAAAGTATGTTAAAAGTTTAATATACATTATTTTCATTATCCTGAAATAGTGTTTTTTTTCTATGGTCTCGAAATCTTTACATTCTTCTCGTGACAAACTGCTCGTTTTTACGTGTGGCAGTCTTAAGAGGTATCTCACTCATTCTTATGACTGAAAACTCTGATGACTCTTTACAAAAACTTTCCTTCAATCAAAATCGGTTTCTCCAATACTTGTTATTTTCGTCTTTCGTTCTTTTTGTGTGTCGCCCTCTACCAATCTTTGGGTACGTCAGCAACGCAATTTTAAACGAGGTAATTCATTCAAATGACCTTACACGCGTGTAAGTGTTGTAACTACACTGAGTTATATTTGAATAAGTATACGTGGAATAATCGAAGGGAAAAAAATTTGTTTTGTGATACACAATAGAAATAAAATAAAATTAAAAACAAACAAACAAACAAACAAACAAACGAAAACCTTCAAATAAATTTGCCCCATAAATCATCCCCTAAGCCCCCCCCCATAAACAAATTCTAAAGTAAGGAAGAAAACTTCGTAACATGGCAACACTGCTTCCACTCTCCGAGTGAGTGTGCAGTTGCCTTTCTCAGAAGCTCTTACGCTCTGGCCACCTACAATGGCACGCGCTATGCCGTAGTGATGGGTCATCGGAGAGGAATGTCGCTTGCGGAGATCTATCGACGGGCGTGCACGCCTTGGAGGAAGGGGACGGGGAATCCTCGACCTAGTCATTTACCGTTGATGCACGCCAGACAAGGATGTGTGAAGTTTTGTTTTATTATTCCAATTAAGAGACCACGAAGAGGATGTGGTCTGAGTGTTAGTTGCACGAACTGTAGATAAGATGTTGCAGTCATTGCTTGGATATTGTTACGGCAGTATTACCCGTGCTGTGCAGATTCTACTAAATGGACTACCTATTTTGTTGTTCAGGAATACATCGTAAATGTATTTTACCCAAAACATTTACCCCAGAAAGTAATCCTATACATTTCTCAACTTAATTCCTTCATGAATATGCCGTGGGCTTCACCAGTGATGTCCAGGTTGCCAACTGTTTGTAGTAGCACGGTCTACTGTGACAGGTCACAAGATTATCACCTGCAAGGAAACTATCAGAACACTCACTAAGATTTGTTCCATGTAAGATGCCTCTCAGTTGTACCAACCTCCTGCTAACAATCTCCCATTCTTACTACTTGTACGTAGTGATTTTTGGTTACCATTAAAGTTGATTGATTTATTGTTTAGTGATTCCGAGCACGGCTACTACCAGGGTCATTATTCCCGTAAGTTTAACGCATGTTTTTTTGCTTGGAAGGTGGCGGTGATCTCCCCCCCCCCGTATGACGAGATCCGGCGCCGAAAATTACCGTCTGCTAGCGGGGTTTTCCCTAACCAGGTATCTCCCACCAGTGGGGCACCGCCACAGCCGGGACAAGCTCTCAGTTCCTGATGGGTCTCAAGGCATATGTGGTAGTGTAGTGCGTGTTAGTGTACGTGTGTGTGTGTAAGGGATGGAGATATGACAAGGAAGAGGAAGGAAAGATCGCACGCGGTCCGTGTCCCGTTTGTTAGGGTACTGCTCCGGCATTCGCCTCGTTTTGATAGGAGAAACTACGAAAAACTACGGATCAGTGCAGCCCGCCGCTAGAATTCTCCTCCAGACAGCGACTGAATTCGACCTAGCTAACAAGCTAGTGTCGAAAATCCTGCCACCATCGGGACTCGAATCTAGGACTTCCGGACACAGGAACTGCAGTGACATCAGTTGATACCCTGAGCCATCCCATTTAAGTTGAAATCGGTGCAGGTCAACACCGACTAAAATACTCGCATGGTATGGTATTTCAGCGCAGGACCTTTTCTTCCCTGGAGATTGGCATGCTTGCTAAAGAAATAAAAATATACCAACGTCACCGCCTCAGATTGCAAAGCGCCGCAAAAAGGTATGTGGAGCGGGAGTGTGCGAGCTCACTCGACCTCCTGCTTGCGTATTTTACGTGTGTAAATTTGAAATTTTTTTCTGGTCTCCCCATAGAGATATTAAGTTAAAATATAGAAAAATTCAAAATTACAATTTTTAGAGGGTGTAATTCTAACGTGGCACGCTACTTCTATTTTTTTTTTACATAAAGTAACTATACTGTTATATGATCTCTGAAAATAATTATACTGGTGTATAATCATAGAATAAATTAAGGCTGTGACTATCCCTTATTTGAAAAGGTGCTCTCTGAAAATCGAAATTTGTTCATTTGCGTTCGATAGTTTGGTTATAAATATTACTTCATTAAAAAACATATTAGGTAGATAAATATTCCATAGGTATGTATGTGGGCCAGAATTCACTGAATCCAATGCGTTTTAGTTCAGTAAGCTACAAACTTACGCTGAGTTATTTACAAAACCGTAAATGTCTTCAATTGCGAAAAATGGCACGTGACTTAATTCAAGAATGGCCGCCATTTATGTACCAGGCAAAATTTAAAAAATTAAAAACTAGTTTGAACAACCAAAACATAAGTGAATTTATACGAAGTATTATTTTTTTCTGAGATGGTCGAGCGACCAGTTCTAAACCACTTACAATAGATTAATCACAATATAATGAAAATTAGTTTGGAAACTATGGCCTTTGTAATTCAATAAGGGGAAGACGTAATATTTGGACGCCCTCTTTCCAGTGGTGGACCACATTTAAGCGAAAACTGTCCAAAGATGTCCTTGATGTGCTTATGCATTATTCCATTCCTGTTTTTATATGTTTATTAGTTATTTATGAAACTAAGCTTCTAAAGAACTGCTTTGACGTAGAGTAACAGGAATCACTTGTAAGACTTCTAAATCTTATTCTCACATAATTTTAGATTTCTTGTGAATACAGTTGGAGAGCTGTGGGAATACAGGTGGGAGATACCTTCATCAACAGGTATCTCCCACCACCGGGGAAGCGCCCTAGCTGGGACAAGCTCGAAGCTCCCGACCGGTCTCCCGGCATGCGCCGCTGGTGGGAGATACCTAGTTGAGGAAAACCCGTTAGCTGACGGTAGGTGGGCGCTGGATCTCACCATCCACCGGACGAAGAGTCATCGCCACCTTCCGAACGAAAACATGAACAACACTTACGGGAATAAAGGACCTTAGGAGTTGACGCGCCCAGAATCAATCAACTTTTTCGAAGAGGAGTCTGCAAATGCCAAGAAGTGGAGTCTGGAGATGCCAAAGAAAGTGGTAGAAACACGGGTGACGCAATGAAATTTCCCTCCAATTTGACCACCTCACCAGAAGGTAGCAGTAGTGAAAGAGGGTCTGGAACTTCCACGAGTAATACGTCGAGGCGAAGGGTTAGAAAAATCAATGAAAGCATATTTGTTTTAATGTTTATTTACATTTTTACTATGATTATTGTGTTCAAATCATATTTTATGAAGGATCAAGTACTTCGTACCCTTTGACCAATAATCGGCTGTGGGATTTGACAACTCCATCGTTATATAGGTGTGTCCTCGCAAGATCTTCCCATAAACGGTTCAAAGTGGCGGTGTTGAGTTATCGCCAACCCGAAGGAAACGAAATTCGGCAGCGATGTCACACGGCTTATTTAAATGAATGTAGTCGATACGATAGTGAAACTAGACTGCAAACAGACAGAAAAAATATTAATTTTGTAATGTGGAATAATTCACGGAGGCATAATGTAATATAGAAATTGTAAAATAGATAATATTATTGAAACTGATTTTTAATTAATATAACAAGATAATTTCCAATGAAACTGTTTTGGATTCCTTTATTAGGGGATAAAGAGAAAAAGATTGTGAATGAAATTAAAAACAAGGTGTAGAATAATTCTCATTTTCAAATTATAAAAGAATAGTGAAAAAAGATTCTTTACTGAACCTAAATTATCTTAAATTTTTGCTTTTGATAGTACATACATTACCTTGAGCAGCACATTTTAAACGAATGAGAAATGCATATTGAAATTGAAAGGCTTGGGAGCACAGTCCTACTCCACAATATGGCAAAAAATGAAATATTGCAATTTACAAAGCCCTGAAATCCTATTTTCGGTGTAGATAGTAATAAATTGTGACAATAATTAGCAAAGTAATATAGAAGCTACTTTATATTCCATTTAGTAACCTGTAAGTCAAACACATTCTGCGATATAAATCTGTTTCAAAAACAACCTGTCTGAAAAATAACCTTCTCATTCCGAGCTCTCCAACTGTATTCACAAGAAATCTAAAATTATGTGAGAATAAGGTTTAGAAGTCTTACAAGTGATTCCTGTTACTCTACGTCAAAGCAGTTCTTTAGAAGCTTAGTTTCATAAATAACTAATAAACATATAAAAACAGGAATGGAATAATGCATAAGCACATCAAGGACATCTTTGGACAGTTTTCGCTTAAATGTGGTCCACCACTGGAAAGAGGGCGTCCAAATATTACGTCTTCCCCTTATTGAATTACAAAGGCCATAGTTTCCAAACTAATTTTCATTATATTGTGATTAATCTATTGTAAGTGGTTTAGAACTGGTCGCTCGACCATCTCAGAAAAAAATAATACTTCGTATAAATTCACTTATGTTTTGGTTGCTCAAACTAGTTTTTAATTTTTTTAAATTTTGCCTGGTACATAAATGGCGGCCATTCTTGAATTAAGTCACGTGCCATTTTTCGCAATTGAAGACATTTACGGTTTTGTAAATAACTCAGCGTAAGTTTGTAGCTTACTGAACTAAAACGCATTGGATTCAGTGAATTCTGGCCCACATACATACCTATGGAATATTTATCTACCTAATATGTTTTTTAATGAAGTAATATTTATAACCAAACTATCGAACGCAAATTAACAAATTTAGATTTTCAGAGACAGGTGGGAGATACCTCGTTGGGAACCCCCCCCCCCCCCCCCCCCCGAAAAAATCAATACGTGACCTGACCTCTAACTTACGTATTGAAGGGTGAAATGCATGGTAACTTCATTGATTTATTAACGAAATTTAACTTGTGGAGGTATTTTTTTTTTACTTCTGTTTAAAGCAATTATTTTTCAATGAGCGTGTGCGCACTCTACGAGCTTATCTTATTATTCTCTACCTGATAACCCCCATTGCCACAATGCAGCCGAGTGGCGTGTTTGGAGGACCGTGAGGGAGGGATTTTTATAATATAATGACCAAACGCGTTCTTTCGAGCTCAGAATTCACATATTATCTACACAATTACATAAAAATAAATACGTTGACCACTAATGTAAGTATACAGGAGTGAATGGAGTGTTCATTTCATTGATATTCATGCCTTAACGAAATTTGGCAGTATGTCTCTTGTGCAGTTTTTTTAAACTTCTGTGTAAAGCAATTATTTTTCAGTGAGTGGCAGCCCATTCTACAAGCTCATCTGATTATTCTCGATGAGATCACCCCCCGCTACTGCGACGCAGTCAAATGGCGCGTGTTGGGGACCGTGAGGGAGGGATTTTGATAATAAAATAACCAAACCCGTTCTTTTGAGCGCAGAATTCACATATTTCGTACGCAATTACATAAAAATCAAGAAGCTTACCACTCTCTACAAGGGTGAAATGCGTGTTTTTTTCATTGATATTCGTGCCTTGATTTATTAACGATATTTTACAGTATGTTTCTTGTGCACGAGGTTTTTTTTTTTTTTGAACTTTTGTATAAAGCAATTATTTTTCAACGAGTGTGTGCGCGCGCCGCGACCGTATCTGAATATTCTCGATCTGACGCGACGCGTGGCGCGTGGGGGAGGGCGCGTGAGCCGAGGTCGCGTCGCGTCGCGTCGCGTCGCGTCGCGTCGCAGCGCAGCCGATCGGTCGCCGGCTGGGACCAACTGCGCGGCCGGTTCTTCCCCGGCGGAGTTTATGTAACCGCGCGTATCGCCGCCGCCGCCACTTCCACTCGCTCCCGTGCCCCCTCTTCCTCTTCCTTCGGCGACGCCGTCGCTTCCCTCTCCGTTGCCCCCACCGGCTTAGCGGGCGCAGGGCATCGATTGAATCGTTTATTTCCGAAACCTGTCAAACGCCAAATTCCTCATTTCGAGAAAACTGACAAAAAGTCTCCCAATTTCGTTGATTTCAAAATATTTTTATTTAATAAAGCAGTTGATAAATGTTTTTTCATATAAATACGCACAATAGAATGTGACTATCGTCTTGAAACATTAATCCACTGCTAATATGTTTTATATTTTGGCGTTTGACGGGTTTCTGAAATATACGATTCAATTGATGTCTCTGTAGTGCCTGAGGTCCTAGGATTCGTGTCCCGACGGTGGCAGGATTTTCGACACTTGCTAGATGGTCAGGTCGAGTTCAACCGCGGTCTGGAGGATTATAGCGGTTGGGATGTTCTGATCGGTAGTTATCCGTGGTTTCTCCGATCTACACCAGCCGAATGCCCGGACCAGTATCCTGATAAACGGGCCACGGACCGCGCGCCATCTTACCTTTCTCTGCCTAGTCCTAACCTCCCTCTTACTTTCACACACTTGCACTTTCTACTTGCTCTACGCATGCTCTACGCATACGCTACTACGCTCTCCATACATGCTGAGAGCCCAGTCGGAAGCTTACAGCTTTTCCCGGCTGGGGCGGTTCCCCGTTTGTACGAGATACCTGGTTGTGGGAAACCCGAAAGCGGACGGATAGGTCGGCGCGGATTTTTCCATCGGGCAAGGGAAAATCATAACCATTTCCCGCATTAAAGCATACACTACACATTCGAGATTAATGGCGCTAGCAGTTTATGCGTGTGGAATCAGTAAATCAATCAATAAATCTTTTATTCCTCTTACGTAGTTCTCATCCTTCCTCGTTTCTTATCCACCATCATTGTCTTCCTTTCTCCCTTTCTTTCTTCGACCTTTTTCTCGTCCGTTTTTATTCATCCACATTCTCCTCCTTCCTCTCATTTCACTCCCTTGCATTCTGGAAATATTTCTTCCCCCAAAACTCTAGACCCTTCCCCGTCTCTTGTCTTCTCCTCTTGTCGCAAGTTTTACTTGGATTCTTATTTACTTTTACATTTCATTTTATTTTCGCCTATCACTTTTTTCCTCCCCTCTCATTTATATCCTTAAATCCCTACTTTCTTTTTGCACATTTTCTTTGTCCTTTTCATTCCCTTCGCTTCGTTTCTATACCATTCCTCCTGTCTTCTCCGTGTTGTAATCCTTTCATCTTTCCCAATGCGCCATTTTTCCCGTTATTCACATCTCCACCTCCACATTTGTCCTTGCCTCCGAGCTCTCGTGGTCGTCGTGGTTTGCGGTTGCAATATTGGCGGCGTTTCTTTGATCACGTCGGTGGTGATCTTCGCAGTTCTTCCGAGAAAGAGGTGAACGACACTAAAAGATCTAACAGGGACGTTACGAAGGGAAATCCCATCTGCACTGCTGGAACTGGTAGGAATTCCGCCACCCATTGCCATCGAAGAATTTGTAGTGAAAAAACAATAATGAAAAGATGCAGAGAAATCGAGTAACCCGACTATTTTTAAAAGTTAATGGTTTGACGAACATTTCGTTTCGAATGGTGAGGTAAAATAATTTTTAAACTGGTGGCATTTTGTTTTGTTTTTGGAATTTTCCCCAAGAAAGTTGAATGACGTAAGTTTGTTTGCTTCCACGGAGTTTCGGAGGAAAGGTGGTCTCTGTGTTTTGGACTGCAAGTGGGCTCAATAATTGTCTATGAAAGTGAGCCCTTTTTACGAGTAAAATTTCTTCCCAAATTACATGTGCATTTTTTATTCATTATTGTTTTTGGTCGCATCGACGGCAAAGTAATTAGTGACCATAATTACAGTCAACAACTACATAATAGGATTACATGATATAGCAGAGACAGTTTACAATTTTACAATGTTTATCATGTTATAATTCACAGTATGGTTCTTAAATGCAATTATATAATTCAATGTGTTCAAGAATTTTATACTTTTTCTATGTCAATCAAACATTCTCACATTCTCTCGGGAAACCCCTTCTCTCACACTGATAACGACTGTACTCTATTAACTAGTGAGATATTAATATCAGATTTACATTTTAAACATTTTGTTTTGATCTGTTTTTGACATAAGGTGTGTTAAGGTGGAATGCCCTATTCTTAAACTAGTTAAAATATACTGTGTGTTATTGTTGATAGGAGGTTGCCCGATCGAGTGAATTAAATTTTTCCTTCTATTCCCTTTATTCCAAATATAGTGATTTATAATCCATTTTGGTCTTTGTATTTGGTTCTTGTGTGCAGTTGATTCCTTCGGTTATGGCTCTTTCTGCGGCTGTATCTACTTTCTCGTTGCCTGTAATCTCTTGGTGAAATGGTACCCGAGCTAGGGCTAGAATGATATTATTTTGTAATTAAGTGTGTAACTTTTAATATGAACATTGTAATTTTACTGTTTTATATTTGTGGTGCAACATTCATAAACGCGGTGTGGGGGGACACGAATTCGATAGCGTGGAATACTAGTATCGTGTACTTGCAGAATGTAAACTGCGGAATAAGTTTTCAAAGTATTTCATGGGTTGCACACATTTAAATATCTTACGGCATGATAAACCAATGGAGTGCATCTGATTTACCAGAGGTTATTTTTTTTTAAATTTATTGCGTCTGGTACTGATGCAACGCGTCTCTAAACCTCTAGGAGGGCGTTGAGTGCTTGCTAAGAGCAATCCTCCGGTAACATTTTAATTATTACTTGGAGTAATCCTCTTTTAATTTGATGGTCTGCTTTCCAGTCTCGTTGAAGTCAGTTGTCAAGGGGACCGCCAGATAGCATCTCTGCGTACGCGCCTCTCTATGCGCTCCTGCGTCACTACGCAGCGGCCAGAATTTGGAAGGAATTGGGGTAGGGGTAGGGTTTAGGTCACTTCACAGCGGTTGGACTAGCCCTTGTAAAGCAGCCAAAGTCGATTTGTCGGAACAAATTAAGTTTTTATTTCCATTTAGTATGTCATTTTCACTTCTTACTTGTACCTTCTGTTTACGGAACTTTCACGGGCATGAACTTCTGTTTACATGAACGTATATATACGTATGAAATCGTTTTGTACCAGGTTAAGTTGTTTTCAAACAGAAGATTGCAATTGTAAGTTCCTTACTCATCGACATGTCTGACATTCGAGTGAATTGAATGTTCAGAATTTTGTTTTCAAAGTGTTTGGGAATATGTACTCTTGGGTTGCAACTTCTGAAATAGCTTTATACTTGCGTTAATCATTCCCTTTTGAAATATGAATATACGAAAATATTAATCTTTAAATTTTGAAGTAATGCCATTTAAGTAACGGGAACGAACAAGGAGATTAAATCTACAAATTTCATTTATTGAATTTTTTAACAGTAGAAACTAGAGAAATGTCTTTTCTAAAAGTATTCTTGTTGAGTAACTAATGTCAAGGCTGGTCACTTGTTATTTCCTTCACTGTAGTAGTACTGAGGGTTATCTGCGGTAAAGTCGTCAGTTCTAATGCTTAGGGCGAGTCGGTTACGTATGTAAGTGGAATGAAGTTAAAATTCTAAGGCTCCAATCTTTTCAAAGTGAGAGAGAGCGCCGCACAGTGCGCAACTGCAAATCTAAGTACATGCAGATGTGTTTAATAATGCAGGAATGCCGTCAAGGCCGAACAGCGATAAACTTACATACGGGTGTTTCACATTGTATCTGTTGTCCTTCGTTATAACTAGCGTAGCTGGTTCGAAGTGGCTTCTGGACTTACATCCTCCTGTAACCTGTACTGTAATTTCGTTTCCTTAGATAGTATGGAAATAAGCTAGTTAGAATGGTTTCATTGTTTGTTGAGCCTGGTAGGTTAGTGATTGAACGAGTATTTCTTTCAACAAACTGGCTTTAAATTTTATTTTTTATTTTTTAATTTTATTTATTTATTTATTTATTTATTTTGACACACCCATTTCGGATAGCAAACCTTTGTGTACTTAGAGTTGGAATTTCAACTTCAGTTTACGATGATCATGACTGTTAATGGGATTTGACTAAGGGCTTTCGTATTTTAGATAATCAAACATTAGTTCTTCAGGAACTAATTATGCAACTTATAATTTACAAACACCGTTTCGCACTCATGCCACAAAAGGTGTTCTAGGAAAAGATAAACCAAATAGCGTGTTAAACTTAATTCAACACTTTTCGAACACAAATGGGACAGCAATCCGGAAAGGAAGCAGAGCATGAGCCACTCCGGAACTCGTGTTACGTATGTTGAGGCGTCAACTCGACAATGACTGTTATTCTCCACAAAGATTTTTAAATGTATCCTACTTTTTTTCCGTTTGAAATACTTATCCCAATCCAGTCTCACTTTTTCTGAGAGTTGATTGAAGTATCTTTTTGACAGTTTATTGGAATGTTCTATTTGGTGAATGTAAAATGTCATTGACTTTTTTTATTGATTCAGTATTTTGTGTGTCATTTAATGTGTAATAACATTGGTCCTCAATAGAAATAGAAATTGCTTTTAATTTAGGTTCATTCTTTCCGTAGGAATTGAATTTTTATAATTTTTTTTCCTGCAGACTACGACGAGCAGCAAAACGAAAACAACGCTTTTTACTTACTTTCTCGAAAACCATTCCTTCCATCTCTAAACAAATGTTCTATGCAGTTCGTGCATTCTTGTGGAATGCGCATACTCATCTTTTAACTCACTACGTTCGATGTCGCGGCAGACGTTTCCGTATGTCGCGCGTGCTTGCTGTACGGGCGTGATAATCACTTGCGATCGTGCGGTGGGAGACGAAGTGTTCTGTAAACACGCGTACGTGCTCCAAGGCGCGTGCCCGCGCCTTTTTTTTTTTTTCTTCTGGAGGAAACGCGGACTCAAACGAGCAGCCTCGCCCATTTGTTGTGTTTCACGCCCCGACCACTCCCGCACGGTTATGCATGCGGTGACCGGCGCCTTTCCACGCGCAAGGACGTCAAGGACGGCAGTTGCGGCGTCCGAAAGGTAGAGGATAGAACGGGTGGTTCTGTGTTATACGCTTTTTGGTATAGAGAGATTACTATAAGAAGGGACCGTTTTGATAGATACTGTTGGCAATATCAAGTTCCGTTCATGCACTTATTTTGACAGTGCGTTCGTGTACAGTTCATTTGCAAATGGCTTCATCTCTATTTCTTGCAATGTCGACGCCCTGCTTGACGTCCATTTGTTTCCCGACCTGTCATAGTGGTCCCCTCTTAGAGTAAGTCCTCTAAACACAGACTTGCAGTATAACGTTACTTATATTGCTCCGTAAATAATACTAAATAATAAAATTGATTGTTATTAATGGCGAGGCTCTGACCATTAGACCTATCATTCGCCTAACTACGTTAAATATTTACGTTATTTTATTGTAGGCTGCTATAAAGAAGGTTGAGGGGGCAGGAACTGTAGTTTACATCGGAGAGAGCAAACTAGGGACCATCCCGGCATACGCTTTACGTGATTGAGTACCAAGAGAACCTCTGTTAGGATGGCGGCTGAAGGCTGAGAACAATGACAAAATAGAAAAACTAAAACAAAATACGTTAAATTGAAAAACAACGATAAGATAGAAGTGTCAAAATTCAGTCTAATCGTGAATAGAATATGATGTTGTGTTGAAGTGGTAATAATAGTACAAATAATAAAAGAATACTTATTATTAATAATATATAATATAAATAATATAGTATTAATAATTAAAAGAAATATTCCAGACACTTTGACTTTATGCAACATGGACCGAATTCAGCAGCCTGCGAGACCAAGATTCCGAAACAGCAATGTTTGAGTTACAAGAGTTGTAAGTGATGCCTTCAAATGATTTTAGAAACTTTTTTTTCGAAATAAACTACGTGTTTTATCAAAGAAAAATTAAAAATGGAAATTGCGCTTGTGCGGCGACCAGAAAGCCAATTCAAAAAATAAGGCTGCATAACAAAACACAAATACTTATCTAGGTAGATCAACTTTTTATTTCGTGTTGGAAGACAATTCGAAACATGAATCATTTGGTAAGATGGTGAAGCTTTTAAGAAACAAGGACATCATATGAGAATAATTTGATTTCATGTACGTAAGTGAAAACTAAAGTGGAACCTCGCTTTGAGACTCTCTGCTTCCACATCAACTTATGTGTTCTCTGAAGACGTTGGTGTTTTATTGTATGTAACGTTGTTGGCGTATTTGGCGTTTGCGTGAGAACTGTAGGTTGGAGGTAAACATGTGCGAAAGTTTTCGAACAAATATTGACTGAGAATTTGTTAATCTTTTTAGTCTACATGTGAAAAGATTTCTCAAAGAAGATGAACTGCAAATAACTGCTGAAATAATAATAATAATAATAATAATAATAATGTATACCACCCTGATATAACGTCAGCCATGAATTATTACATATATGGAAGTCCAAACCTCCCCATGGTAGATTTCCCCATGGCCTTGAAAGTGCCGACTACAACGCGACGCGTCAGCGCGGTGGCTTAGGTTTGGGACTCGACAAGGAGAGACTGAGGGTTTCATTCAAGCAATTCACGACCGAGTTATTTCAATTAATAACTACAGAAGATTTATTGAAAAACTAGATGTTAATGATGAATATAGAATGTGTCATTATTCATCAGACAATAACAAATCTCCTCACAACTGGGTACACAAATTTCGCCAAGAACCCTTCCAGAGTATCTGCAGTGAAACATATTGGGGTGATTTTGAATTTCTAAATTCACTAGAAAAAAATCCTTAAATCGAAACAATCATTTTTTACATTGAGGCGGTGTTGACCCCAGCATGGCGCGTGCGTCAGGTGTACAATGTTATCGCCCAACATCGATGAAAGGGAATTTCATTTTTTACTAATTACCTTTCGTGGGCCACAATAAATGGCATCGCAGTCCACCAGATCGCAGGCCATCAGCCCGTTGGCCGCCAGTTGGACAACCCTAATCTAAATCATTCTCCATTTTGTTTTTCTTGAAAATTCATATTCTCTGGTCGATCAGTGTGAATTCCAGCGCTTTCGAATTTGAAACGAATATTTTGATTTTTGGAGATCCATAATATTTTCACATGTTTCTCAAATATAGCACAAAATGTTTGGATTAAATGATTTCCATGGATAGAGCAAAGTACACTTTAAGGTGGACCATGTCTCATTTCCGTTAAACTCTGCATTTTCAAGAATTGCAACTATTGAAAATTTGTTGGGTGTTTTGTTACGTCAATATTGAATATTTCTTGAACAAAGTTTAATATTATATATAGATATTTCCTGAACGAAATTTTTCGGTAACATGAGTAGTTTTCGCATAATGTTTCACGCCCCCCCAAAAAAAAGAATTGAAAGAATTTTTTCAGAAAAATTGCTCCAACTCTTTTCTTTAATTTTTTGTCGAATAAAGCAAAGTAGACTTACAAAAATTGCGCAGGTGCCATTTTCGCCGAACTGTTTTTCGAAAGATGCTGGAAATTAAGAAAATTTGGGCTTTTGCGGCCGGAGTCAGAATCGACTTGGCAGTCCAGACGCGTCCTAGGCACAGACGTCCACGTTTCAGCTGTCATGCTGCGACCTTCCTCAGGGCGAAATGCGCTGAGATTGACTGCACATGATATTTTACACTCGTAGAACAAGAATAGAACATTTATAGAGAAAAAAATGAATTATTTTCACATAATTTAAGATAGATGTGATGGCAATTTCTCCCCTCAAAAGAAACTTCAAACGCTTTCTTAAATTGTTTTCCGTAGATAGAGCCAAAGGACACTTTAAAACGGCGCAGTCCTGAATAAGTGAAATAACACAATCAAATATTTGCATTTTTCAGTCAGAATCGAAAACAATTGTGAAGATGACCTTATAAAACGGTATTTTGAAATAAGACATTTATCTCTATTGTATTAATAATTAATATTGTATAATATGTTCCTGAAGCTATTTACACGGATTGATAGCTTTTTCCAAATTGTTGTTTTATCAAAATTGAAAAAAAGAAAAAAAACATTGCGTTACTGACAGCATTTCAATTACGATAATGTATTTGACTAAGTGAAATAAAATAATGTTAGTACAGTAGGGTTGTGTTCATATTTGCTAAATTTTGTTGATTTTTTCACTTTAATAATCGTAATGCAGCGATCTACAAACACCCTTAACAGACAGAAGTTTCTATGGAACCCCCAAGTCTAAGAAGGAAGTTGTTAAATAATTTTCGCCGAGCGAAAAGCCTTGACATTGACCCAATGGTTTTCTACCATGCGTACATTTGGTAGTAGTTTCACAACACGAGTTTGCCTTGCTAGATTCTTAAAAAGGCTTCCTCATGCGCATCAAAGTGTGAGGTGTCGTGTATCCAGCCTCCAAACACAACCTGCAAACACCTTAGAAGCCACTATTACGTCTGGGGAGCTTGCCACCAGGGACAAACAACTGCTGTTACACGATATCGCCGACCGAGAGGGGGAGGAGGAAGAGGCGTGGGGGCTCGTCTTACGGCGTCTGTTAAGCCGTGGACCTTGAGTAGGCGGGGGCGGCGGCTGGGCGCCAGTGCTTTCCCCCGACCCGCTCCTCGAAATGATTGCCGCATGCGCCGCTAGGTGCTCGCCACAACAGCAGCTGCCATCTGGCGGCGGAGTGTAGAACTACATGTATATAGCTTTCGTCACCCGCGAAGTTTGAAGTTCTGTTTTTTGTCGTGGCCACGTGCGGCTTTTTCTGCTTTTTGATTACTGAAGGCAAGGAAGGAAGAATGCAATTACTGATCTTCGGGAATAATGAACAGGTGTTTATTGCAGAAAGTTTAGATAGCTGTTACAGGGGCATAATGTTACTGAAGAACTTCCCATTCATTTCCTATTTAGACATTCCTAGTATAAGCGGTTGTTTTTAGAGTACATAAGGAACACCGAGAGTTCAATTTTTAGCACTAATGCTAAAATAAAGAAGAAGCTAGTACTGAAAATTCATCAAAGATAACATTCTTTGATCGCATCAGATACTATTTGACCTTAAAGTATCATCCTGGTTTGTTGTAATTGTACTAATTCGTTTTGTCTGTTGGTTCAGAAGTAATTGCTTATTTGAAATTTGAGTATAAGCAATGTGGTTATTAATTGAACGATAACTACCTTCAATATTACTTTATCTTATGAGATTTCTGGTGACAAATGTCAGTAGACGACTTAGTAAAAAACACTGAACAACCGAAAATAATATTCATAATTCACAACTCACAATTGCAGAAGCTGTTTTTATAAGATGGGAACGTGTCTGAAAAATTGATTCGTCAACATAACGCCATCCAGAGATAAATTGTCTTCTCTGTTTTACAGCAATTTTAATTTTGGTAAACCATATTAATTATTCTTCTCTGCTCGACGTATGGTGTTCAGCTCTCTCGCTCATTGCATTGTAATCGCATCAATAATTCTAGAAATCAGACTTTAGTAGGAACTAGTATTTGAAGAATTAGGGGCAGGGTTAATAAAAAGTATGCTTTTGTTATAAAATAAAAAAAAATGATTTTTTTAATTAAATAATATTGTTTTGATTTAAATTTAAATATTCAAATTAGGTAAAATTTTTAGATATTTGAAAAAAGAGACAATATATTGAAGAGCTCAATAGAAGAATAGGGGTATCGCACACTGATCTAGTTTTGAGATATTGAAGTTTTACTAGAATTTTCATAAAATAACTCAGAAAAATCATGGACCAGTAATATCTATCTGGAATACTTTTTTATATGTATGAAGGCAACTTTCTGCAAATAATGACAAAAAATATTAATATCTATTTTTTGCGTATTATGGCAATTGTTCATGTTTCACCAACATTGGTACTGCCATTTAAATACGCTCTCCTGCAAGAAAAAGACTTAATTAGTGCAAACAAATGTGCATTTTGTGTATTATAATTATTTAGTTTGTAGAAATTACAAATCACAACTTTTACAACATTTGAAAATGACGTGATAGTACACCATTCTCTTTTGCAAAGGTTAATGTCAACGATCACTTTTACTAACTCTAACTTTGTTTTTTTTAAAAATTCATTCTTCTCTATTCCTCGCCTTCTTTCTAATAGTTTCTTTGTAGTTTTCTGGAAATATTTTCCTTTAATTTGACCTTGAAATTTTTAATCATTCTTTCTAAAATTTAGAATAAACTATATTTTAAGTCATCGAAACCCTGATTAGAGGTAAAATTGTTGATAAAAGTTTGGAAATCTGATAAGCTAATAGATGGAGGTAGTTAAATATCAAATAAAAGGCGATCATCATAATATAATAAATAATAATAATAATAATAATAATAATAATAATAATAATAATAATAATAGCTAACAAAGAAACTTACAATGGAAGTGGACGGGGGGTTAGGGGAAGTGGATAGAGGTTGAGGCAGTGGACGGCGTTTTAAGGGAAGTGTCTGGGTGTTGGGATGGGGGAGTGGTCTGGGGATGGGGGAAGAGGACAGGGGTTGTAGCGCTGGTCGATGACTTGTGGGCCGCGTGGAGGCGCCTGGGCTCTTTATACGTGACTCAGCGCCCGCCAACGCGTCTGCCTCCGCAGACTGCACCCAGACGCAGCGCTCCACTTGCGGTCCGCCCTGTGCGTGGCCACCAGATCGTGCGGGGCTGGGTGGCGTTCCGGAGAAATCTCCTCCCTGCGCAAGGGATTTTACAGTCGCTAGAAGTAGTAAACGTGTTCAAAAACTCAGCCCCTGTACTTGGTTTTATACTAGCCTGAGAAAAAATTGTCATTTTCAAGAGTGTGACGTTTATGACCACATAAATGCACGGAGATAGAACTCTGTGACATCGCACTTTAAACTCGACGGGAAGTATTGCTTTAATTAGATGCAAAGGCGTATTTTAAAAACGGACTACTCAAATGCAAGAATAAAAAAAAGCAATAAAGCACAACCCGCCCTCTTGAAATTGTATCTCCTAATTAAAAGAAAACCCACCCTCAAGGCCGATCTTACACTTGCTTTTATATAAATCTGCCCTCCGCCCACTTCTAACCTATGGTTGCCCCATTTGGGGAGGTGCTTCCCCTACTGTAGTAAAACACGTCAAAATTTTAAAACAAACCAATTCATACCGCCGCCAAACCACTTACCATCTTCTCCAACCGCAAGTAATTTGCGACTTGGAAAATCCTACACCCATAGGAGAATTCAATCCAGATTCCCCAGGAAAAATTCAGACTACCTTAAAAACCCGTTTCATTTTCAACCCAAGGGGTGATCTGGAGGAATGGTAAAGGATTAGGAATTAGGACAACCACCTAATATGTAAAGTGAAATTGAGGATTACAGAGAGTGACCTGGCTATTATTAAGGCTAATGATACATTAGCTATATTATTAATATCAAAACTGTCGGGTAAAGTGATACTCCGCTGTGAAAGAAAATTGTTTAATTAAAAGAATGCAAGAATTGGAGCCAAACTGCTCCCGGTGGCCCTCATAGCACCCGCCTCTCACTATTTACGGATTGAAACATCAAGTCCATTGACTCTTCGTCAGTTGTGAGGCTGTCATCCAAACGGGAGCTTGAACGATACTGTAGTGGCGTCCCTATGGTGACGTTGAAGTACCCGGTTGGCTGACAGCGTCACAGCTGACGAAGTGTCAGCAGACTTAGATGTTTTTATCAAAGTATAAAGACGTTCCAGCTCCCGTTTGGATGACAGCCTCACAACTGTGTGTCAATGGACTTGATGTTTCAATCCATAAATAGTGAGAGGCGAATGTTAAGAGGGCCACCGGGAGCAGTCTGGCTCCAATTCTTGTATTCTTTCATCGAATTGTAAACTAGATCCGATCGCGCCCCAGGGCCTCCACTCAACAAGCAACTGGTCGCACCGGTGGTGCGCCCATAAGCGCTGGCCCGGGATGTAAGGCCATGTGGGCCGCTCACTCGAGTAGCCCTGCTTTAAAGCACATTCGGACTTTTACAAGACGATAGTAAATGAACGTCATAGTTATTTACGATATTAGTGTCGTAATACATCTGATTACAATACTCACCTGGTTACCAAACTCGTCCTAACGGACTCGTTTGGCAATTTTCCAATCTCGAATTGTAATCACATGTTACGACACGAATATCGTACAACGTTTTATCCACTTTGTTAAAATTTGTTAGATTTAAGATTAAAATTTTCATTTAGTATTCACATTTTTCCCCTTTAAGTGGCGACACTGTTCTTAACAAGGAAAACAATTGAAACACGCATGGTGTACACATTTCGACAACATGAGCGAATACAGTCCAAACTCAGAAATTGATAAATAGCAGCAAATGCTGCTATAGATTCTTTGTTACCATACAAATAAAAGAAGAAATATGAGCGCGTTAGTACTCAATTTTTAAGGATTGGTGTGAAAACAAAAACGTTTCTTGCGTATCAGAAAAAGTTTTAATGGCTTACTCGTATGCCATTACCGCAATGAAATTCATTACCACACTAGAGCGGTAAAGTACTTCATTACGAAACTGATTATAATAGAATAATGTTTCACATTACCTTACCAAAGTGGATAAAAAAAATTGCGAGTATATTTTCAATACGCCGGCGACGGCCAACGAGCGCCATTTCTATATAATTCTAAATAAATGAAATAAATAAACAGAAAGTTTAGAGTAAATTTTCGGTCAGCATTTGTGATGCAATGAGACAGGATTACAATAAACTTCATACCGTGGATTCTACCAGATGTTTAAAAAATATCTTGCGTTATTGTAATACCGTATGATGACGGTTACATATACGAGAAATTCCGTGCCGTATTGTAGCCCCACTTGCTTTTCCTTCTTTTCATGGAATACTCCTCCTGCGCCATTAAGTTTGCAATAAGGAAGAAAAGGAACTTTTCCGTCGGCTGCCAGATATTGAGTGAATCAATAAAAAGGTTCTATATGGATAATTTTTTCCTGGTAAACTCTGTTGTCATCTGCAATTACTTCCACTGATAATGGAAAGTAAAGTTTTAAGTTAGCTTATTTTTTAATCACAAACACTGCGTTGTCATGTTGTGTGATTGGAATAAATAACATGGTCACGAAACCATGTCGGAAATGAAGGGATAGCGGATGTCTGAACTTCCTCATATTTTTCCTTTACAACGCTCGTGAATGAGATCATATTTTCCTTAAGTAGAAAATCGAACAAAATTAATTTTTTACTATTTGTTTAAAGGATTGACCTATTTCATATTACTGTGTACAGCACGTTACTCTCTCAGACAGTTTAATTACTTTATAGGTTTCCGTTAATGTATTGTAGTACAACATATTATCATTAATTGTGTACTGATAAATTGATAATACAGTATAGTATATACATGTTGTTATACGAGTTGGTTAAGATTACTGGTTAATAGTAGTAAAAGGTTTACGTAACATTAATAGTATGAAAAATCGATTATAACGAAGTGTAAGGTGATGTAAGTATCTTGGAACTGTCCGAGATCCGACCTATCTGTCTTGGACCTTCTATTATCCGGCCTATCTATTATCCGACCTATCTGTCCTAGACCTTCTATTATCCGGACAAGCTCATGATATTATCATCACACTTCTTATCTTCACCCTTCATTCCCATTTGTAAAGCTTTTTATACGTCCGCATGCCTCATTACAAATACAAACAAGAATCTACAGACTTTGTATTGGTCATGGTACATTTTAATAATATAACTGCTGAAAGAAAGTACGACACTGAAACCGCGATGACTCCAAAATAGGTGTCTTGATATTTCTAATTGAATGCATTCCACTTCAGACCAAAGGAAGCTGGATGTATTAAATTATATCCCGGTGTATAGAAATATTGAATTGTCCGACTTTTTTCCTCCCCTCTCCTTCAGATTTGAGAGATGTGATATTTTACTGTAATACGTTTTTTTGCAATGTTGGTAACTTTTCTGCCTTATGCAACTAGAGGAAAGACGAAATTAAGCGTTGAATAATATTATTTATATTTAAGTAAATTATTTGACACCAATTAGATGAACCTCAAAATGTTTCTTTATTATGTATTGGTTTCCCCATTCAGGTTTTTTCTATTTCCTTTACATGTATTCTATAGGTCGTTGAATTTGAAAACAATAATTTGTAAAATAGGTATAGAGTCGTGCTTAAGTGATGCTTTCCGGAAAATGCGTGCTTTCGGAAAAACCTCCATTCCTTTGGAAATTTCCTGGAAAAGAACACGGAAAAGTAGCCGTGGGCAGATGGGAAGCCTCTGGGTCGAGGTGAATCGAAGAGGGCATGCGAACGATCCTTTGACATTTCAAACCGTCCAACTGAGAATCATGTTCCTGTTAATCGCATGGTTTGCATTTCATTGGTGAAAATCGTGAAGATTGTTGTGTGTAAGTGATGCTTTCCTAGAAAGATTCGTTTATTAAACAATATCTCGTATATGGAGATTAAAGAAACTTATTTAATGCAAGAAGTCGATGTCGAGATTTCGACTGGAATATACATTTTGGGGCTCCATGATATCGAAAATGTTTTGTTTGTGTACCAGCATTATAAACGACCTCTTCTGTTGCAAGAAATCGTTAAAAAATGGGCATTTTAGGGCACAAATGATGAAGTATTAACATTTTACGGTAAGAATGATTACGTCATCATTCAGCTAATGGCGGCGGGAGAATCGTGGGGATGTTGCGGTAAATGGAACAGCCGACCACAGTTTGGTCGCACAGACGTCACAAGAAAGTTGTTTCGCCTCTAACTTCGCTCGTTTTCAAAGCAAGTATTGGTGCAATGAAGCTTAACATTATAAACTAATTGGATAAACTACTATTTGAATGTCTGCCTGTCTGTGAACAACCCTAAACCGTACATGAGTTTTAACCAAAAGAGGTTCCCTGATCTGAGTGTGAAACTGATCTTTTCAATATTGCGAGTACTTTACAAGAAGCTCCAAGGATATTTTCGAAATTTTCTCAAAAACACTGCAAATTAATTTTAAAAAAATGTTTAGCCTCATTAGAGCAAAGTTTGCTTAACAATATGGCGTTGTTTTGCTTTGGAGTTTCGAAAAAGTCAAAAGTTATTATTATTTCCGCATTTGTCTTACAACTTCAATATTGAAGTTAGAGATTTCTTTCTAGATAAAATCTCAATATTAGATATTGGATTAGTCTCGTGTGCTCGTTTTTTTCGGCGTCATTTCGAGTTAACATTGCTTGAGGTTTGTCTCGTGTGTTGTTATGATAAAAGGTGCAATATTATTTTTGTACGAAATAGTTAAGAAAAATACGCGGTTGTATGTGATGTCAGTTATTAATATGAGTTACTCTTGATGCTACTGGCCGTTTTATTTGCTCAAGCGTACGTATACCAACCATCGTCTGGGAAATTTTGCACTTGAGAGTTGTGCGTGGTAATGGAAACTTTTAGCAAAACATCGATACTTTGATACATCACCAAAGTTTTTCGATTGTCAACGAAAACATGGACAAAACATTGTTTTAAACATGATGAAACTTTTCAAATTGAAATGTCCTGGTTTTCATATTTTACATAAGTCAATATTAGTTTGAAGTATATTCAGCCTTAAATGTAACTGACATCTTAATTTTCTAATCCATTTCCTGTGTATTGAGTGTTCAAAATGCAGTTTAACGATATTTCCACGTACAAAATAATCTAAAAAGTTATCAACACTGGAGAAAGGCTGCGAATAGCACACCGTTCCGTGTCGCCTGAGGATCTGACAGTAGTCAATGGCTGTTAATTGTGAGAAATTTACAAAGAAATTGCACTTGAAATTTTATTTATATCATGAGAAATTTATTTTGAAAACATGTTTCTATACAAATATATCGATCTGAAGAAAACATCGATGTTATAATATGAATGTTTCTGCCCGAAAGTGTCGTTGTTTTAAAAACAGTGACTGGATAAATACATCGATATGAACAAAACATCGAGAGCAAAAAAAAGATGTTATAATATCTACGTGTCTAGACAAATATATCGATCTGAAGAAAACATCGATGTTATGATACCGTTTTTTCTGCTAAAAAATATCGATGTTTCAAAAACATCCATTTTTTACCAGTAGCTTAGTAGGATTTATTAAGTCGTGCACTTGACTTTAATCAGCTGTTGCTGTTTCATCCAATCGGGAGCTTGTGTCGCTACAGTGACGTCACTATGGGGACGTTCGAGCTCCTGATTGGACGGAACCGTGAACATCTGATTTACGTCAAGTGCACAGTTAAAAAAAAATCTCTGTGTAGTTGTGCGCCGTGTTGGCCACGGTCGTAGAGTCACGAGCAGCTGCGCAGCGCTGCGGAGGCGGAGCGTGGAGAAGTCAGGGCGCGCTTGAGTCACGCGGGGCGGCGTCGCTGACACACTCGTGCCTCTGTCATTTTAAAACCAATAAAAATAAAAAAGACGGGTTAGTATTCTATCATTAAAATTTAAACAAACTTTCGATTTATTCGAAATCTAAATTTACTTTCGATTTATTATGCCAATGAATTTAATATTAGCTGTTTGATCTCAAATTATGTGTATTCTTTAATCGTCGAAACTTTCAAAGAATTATCTCTTGAAGTTTCCCAGAAAAAAAATACCTAAAGGCAGTTATGTTTTTCTAGAGAGACTTGCGCATGTATTCAACACCCAGCCGTGTTGCTACTGAGTTTCTGAGGGATTTCAAAATTTCATGATAAACATTATTTTGTCAGGTAAATTTGCAGATAGTGTAGTTAATAGAATTCTAGATAATTTCTGCCAAATAATCGTGAATTTACAGCTGAAAACTCGCCTGGAAACGTACCTTGCGCCCAGAGGTGGATTTACGCATAGGCACAGTAGGCACGTGCCTACGGCGGCAAATTTTCAAAGGCGCAAAATTTTCTTGAATTTTCTAAAACAAATTTTGGTTCTCTAAAAACTATAACAGCATAAATCATATTTTTATTTTAAAAATATCATATTAATATTTAATACAAGCTATTTATTTGTCTACTTCATTAGAGTATACCTTATGATTTCAGAAGTATATGAATCTGAAAGGAAGGCCCGTTGACGAAAGAAAACATGTTGCAATTCTAGTTGTCATGTTTTAGTTTCCTTTTAATGTTAACGTTTCAGTGTTGAAACGTTAATAATGTTGAACATTACTTGCTATGAAGATACAGTTTATATCCAAAATTAGCTAATCCAAAAAAAATATTTAATTTATGAAAACAATGTGCAAAATATAATGTTATTTTTAAAGTTAAAACGTTTAAATTAATGAGGAATTGTTACTGAAACGTTACAATTTGAAATGTAACATTAATTTTAAACAGGGGGCGGCAAATTTGGTGTGCCTACGGGCGGCAAAAATATTAATCCGCCCCTGCTTGCGCCCTCGAGTCACGCGGCGCGGCGGCGCTGACACACGCCCGTGCCTCTGGTCGCCGCGCAGCGCCGGAGCTGCGGGCGAGACGCATCTGGAGCAGCGCCCGCGACGGGAAGGCGACTACGTGACTCACTTCCGGAAATGCGCACTACATAATCGCTTGCGAGAACGAAACGTGGCTTGCGAATGGTAAATACGGACATCGCCGTGATGTAATAATGACATGGAACGTACCATAGGAAACTGGACGTCTGCGAAAAGTGCTTCGGCAGAGGGAATCACTAAATTCGCAGAAGAGTAGAGGAAAAGGACTTCGTCAAAGCTCGAGTCGATTTGTATTAGTTTCTATGCTGTGTACATGTTACCAGAGTATTGTTAGCACCACGATTCTATTGCTTGTAGCTAAAGTGCATTCAAAAGAGCAGCGAGCTTTTGGAATGAGTGTGTGGTATTTAGAATGGTGTGGACCTGCAATTTCTTATAAACTAGAATAAAAGGGAAAGTTGACTTGATGCCTGCCCTCTCATCGCTTACATAATGAGCAGGCCTCACCTAGTCATTGTATTTAATTGTTATTTCAATTATTGTTAAAGTAATATTTATTTTATCATTATAGAATTATTATTATTAAAACTAAAACTAATAACCCAATGTTGTATTGCGGAATGAAACGCATTTGTGAGAGACAAACGCGTTGCTGAGACACTGAACAGTGCAGTGAGATAAGGTGAACTGCTGTGAGGGCTCGCGCTCTCATATTACACAATATTTGTAAAGAGCTTATAGTGTAGGTCAATGTGATGTTAACGCATATAAAATGAAGGTATTTTGCCACTTTGATCCAGTTCAGTTAGTCGCAGAATTAACTTTAAAAAATCTACTCTGACAGTAGCCATATGCGTGAGCGAATGTATGTACTTGCGAGATTGCAACTGGAACTCCACACCCCCAAGGTTCGAGCCCTTGGCACAAATTTGCTATTCAGCCTAGCGGTTGGGTAAGTTAGTGCCACTACCCAGATTGTAATAAACAAGTAACAAAAGAAACACGGCTAAAACATTACTAGAATTCTGTGACAATCGAGACATTGTCTTTAGCATTTTTACTCCCTTTGTTGGTGGGCATTCCCATTGGTCGACAGCGAAATTCTGAACGCACACCGAGGAAAGACGCTGTTTTGAGTTCTTAACCCTGTCATCGAGCCAATCAAAATTTCGCACTGATGGAGATCGGCGTTCTGCCAACGAATCACATTGACATTGCTGCGCAGCTGTCGAGAGTTCGTGAGGCTTTTGACCTGTCGGTGGGACGGGTTTTAGACAGAACTTAATCACGGCAAATTTCGTCTCTGACATTCCGATACTTAGACGAAGTATTGCCTCGATTGAGACGGTGAATTCACTACTGAAGAGAAAGAAATGCAAATATCATGAGGGAGAGTTTAAAATAAAAATAGTGTCAGAATTAATATGTGTTTAATTGTTTACGTATCTATTGTTTGAGTTAAAATGTCAGTATTAACTACTAATTTATTAAGAGTAGTAAGTAATTTTTGGTTAATATGATCCCGAAGAATAAGCTGATTAGTAACCTTTTTGCTGGAAATAGGAATGTATTCTACTGGATCCCCCTAATCATTTTCTCTGCATTTGTTCCTTCTGGTAGCTGAGTAATAGGCGCAAGTGAATTTACGAACATAACGTAAATTGAATGAATTCGAAATAAAACTCGTCCCTGTTTATTGTAGACAATACATATCGAATTCCACAGTTTACATTACAGCATACACATCCTTCGTGTGGAATTCAATATACGCTGTCTAAAATATGAAGGGGACAAGTTTTATTTCGAATCAAACGCAAAGACAGCCACAACAATTTCTCTTTACAAAATGGATAAATTCATTACCTTAAGAAGATAAACCGAAGTGCTCGATTATATACACACGAGTGTGTCCATTTCAACTTCATAACGTTAGTGAAGGGTAGTCCGAAAGGCAGTTTACGACTCCCAAAAAGTTTGAAATGTCAAGTTCGTATGTCATGGGCGCTAGCGTTCTCCTCGCATTTTGCGACTCGCTGGTGTTGTGTCGCGACAGAGGCGGCAACAAGCAGAAGCGCCAACCGCCCGGTTTAAGTTTAGACGCGAGTGACTCAGGCCGGGTTTATTCGCTGCCGGTGTTTGTTTGCGACTCACCACCACCACCACCATCTGCTGCTGCTGATGCTGCCGCCACCTGCTTACGGAGATTCTCGCGGACCCCGTATGCTAGAGCAATGCTTCCAGCAGGCTTGGGCATGATTTGGACCGCTCAGGGACACGTATTCCTGCGCTTGCCTTTGCGAGCACGGCCACTGAAAGTCAGTTGCACCCGACAAGCGAGGTAGTTTTTGAGGGGAAAGGCGCTGACAGCCCCGTAAGTGACTGACAAGAGTGAATACCATTCTGGTTTAATTGATGCATATTATAATCATATAACAATTAGTATAGCATAAACATGGAGAACATGAAGTTATTAAATGTGCTTATTATGAATAGTAATGGTGAATTCGTAATAACATGTCATAAATATAATTAATATAGAGACATTTTTATTAATGACATTTTTTTGTGAGTTCATTTGTACTTAGAACAGGAGTTTGAGCTTTGGGGGGAGAACATATCAAATTATAATCAGAGACCACTTCTTTAATAATATGACTCTTCCGAGAGAAGAAAGCAGCTGTTCAGGTCCCCCTACAGTTAAAAAATCAGAGTGGTCGCTGAATGACAAAGATGTTGAAAAGCGACTTTAAAGTTGTGCGAAAACGTAAGTGGACATCAACATAAAGAATGAGGTTTTCCGCAAATGTGGACAAACCTGGAAAGCGTGCCCGAGGAAATTTCTATAATAACTTAATTTGTATCGCAATATAATCGATCTTCTAGCTTTCACGCCTGAGGTCAATGAATTCTTTAACATTTTTTTCCTGACAAGAACTTGCTTCTGATTTTAATGACGTCAGCTTCAGACAGTGACAAGCGTTAATACAAATATTAGTTATTTGATGCAACTTCGGCTACTTCAGCCTATCATCACATTATCTCCTGCGCCCCGTACACCTGACCTTGTACGCCGTTAGTGTGCCAATGAAAAAAAAAAAACGACACATATGAGTAAAAATGCATGTATTTTGAGCACAACGTAAAACACAAGTGATTTATTCTTCTTTGCTTCCTCAACAAAATACGCCACATGACGTTCTCACTTTTATTTAATTTTTTTGTAAACGTTACACCAATCTTTAAATTTGCTGCATCAAACATGATCTCGGATATTTTGGCATTAAATTTCCGGCAGCTTCAATAGCAGCGTCAGATTTACAAGTAGGTTCAACGATTTGTCTCCATTTAACTCGTAGTTTATTATCCTTGGTAACGAACACTATTCACGTATCACGGGTTTTAAATTCCATAACTTTGTATTTTAAATACATTTTCTGAAACTATTATGGTCATGGAAAAAAAATAGCATATACACCTCGGGAGAGAAAATGTTTTCCCGCGGTATAATTGAAGCCCACGGGCTACAATAACAGAGGAAGAGAATGCATTTCTCTCCCTTGATGGTATAATCTACTATTGAGGTAATTGCCAAAACATTTTTAAGATCTCCCACTTCCTTGTAGAATTTAGTGGGTTAATGAACGATACAAATATTCCTGAAATAGTCATTGGAGTCGTGTTGTTCGCGGTAAAAGCCGGTTTATATTCTTCACCGCATGCACTGAAGTTTCAGTGGAAATTGTGTCGTTTTGTGGTTATGGTTTCACTATTGACCAGTTTTATGGTCTACTGATCTGTCACGAAAGTGGGAGTGCGAGTCTGATGGGCTATTTTACATTCTCTTACGTTAAATACTGAAATCTTTCTGATTTTAAGTGTGTTTTTTTTCTGCACAGAGTTCATGTTTCAATTTTAATTTTATTAGCAGCCAGACCTTCACGCGTGCCTCTCACTGCGGACGTATTCGAACGCTTTATAGTGATAGTAAAACCTGAAGGATCGAGCAATAAGGAATTCAGGAAACAGGAATGACTACCCAAATAACATGAACGAAGAAGGAAAGAAAATTGAAAAGTCAGAATATCTCCAAATATATACACCATAGTAAACATCAATTATATGTTCGAGAAACCGGGAAACCATTGAATAAAACGAAAATAATCGTAATAATTAAAAAATACTTACAATATTTTTCTTACCACACTTTTTATAATTGACTAGTTAATAATGAACTTCGATATACACTGATGGGCAATAGGAGTCACATTCTCTTTTTATTTATCCTTAAAAGACGCAATTTTTGTTTTCATAACATGCGACAAACCTACAGGTAATCAATCTTCCTTTCAGAATAAAAATGACAAATTTTTTGCCGTTTAGATTCACTAATTTTCTTTAGCATGAAAGTTGCAGTAAATGTATCATGTTTAGTACACTCTGCGCTTTCGACATTTGCCTAAATATTACACATTTTACATCAAATAGTATGTTCATTCGAATTAAGAAGGCTGAAACAAAGAGCTCTTCTGTAATATCATCGCTTTCATCGCGATTCCAAATGTAATATGTGTTATTTGTGAGTACGATTCAGCATTGTATTGGTTAGACCCAGTCGTTTTTGTGTTGACTTTTTACATTCCTTTCCATGCTTTTTTTTCGTCCCTTAAGAACTTGCTAATTTTTTAATGTTAAATCTATTATTGTTTTTCTTTGATCGTTTTCTGTCCGTTTGATTTAATGTGCATGCTTATTTTTTTCTTCATTCAGTTTTCTTACCTGCGTAGCTGTTCATATTTGTGTGTTGTTTATTTTAAGACCTTTATTCTTATTTTGTATTTCTAATGTGGAATTTTCATTTTCTTTCACTCGTTTGTGCGCGATCGTTTCGTGGCATTCTGTAAGCACAGCGAAATCCAGTATTTGCGTATCCTATTGCTGCGGCACTTGAAATCAGAACAATAATGAATGGAATTTGTTCTGGAGTAACCTGAGCCAGTATCCACTGACTTCACTAAAATGTTTTTTGTTTCCTCAAAGCTTTTTTAAACAATTTTTATAAGACTGACTCAATATTCAGTTTAACTGCACTCAGTTTAAAGATAGATACAGTTTTTCTTATTACAATACCCAGAATTCTCTTGAGTAATTAAAAAAGAAAACGCTCTTCCTTAATTTGATTCCAGCAGAATCAGCGATGCGCCGTCAAGAGTCTCGTTCTCTCCACAGCGAACGGAGTGACGCTGTGTTACCGTTCCAGTGAAGCGAGAACAAAGATTTCAAAGACACTTGGCGTCAGTTTCATTTTCCTAGTGCGTGTAATTCAAATTGTTTTTGGGGCTCTCAATACCTAATGGTCCCTGCTACCACTTTTTCTCCTACAAGTATGTGTTGTTAGGATTGTTTTCCTTTTTATTGTCTGATACACTTTACGATACTCGCGATGTATTGATCTTGCTAGTTAGGTCTGCATTCGTGAGTTGTGAATTCTAATTTCACTGATATTTTAGATCATTACGGGCCTTACAAAACGAACATTCGGGGAATGAAAGGGCAGGGTGGCCGGAAAAAATCAGGAAATTTCATTGCTCAGGAAGAAATCTGGAGAAAATGAAGGAATTTGTAGAAGAGTCGTTACGTCAGGGAAATTTTTGAGAGAATGTAGATTAATAGAACTAAATATTCCTTTAAAACATTAGAACAGCGTTATTTTTGCTCAGTTATATGGTGAAAATATAGTGTTAATTTTTACTTTGTCGCAGCGAAATTAAAAAAAGCTGACCATCTAGTACTAAGGTAGCTCTAATTTTTCTTTAAGTATCTTGAAATTACAAATCTTGTCAAGAAAAAATAATTTCAAAATGCTGTTTAAACCAAGAAATGTCAGGAAAATTTGTTCTAGAAAATCAGTGGCCAACCTGAACGGACTTTCTCTTAAATGGGAATTTGATATTACCTGTACTCGACTCAACGTTTGAAATTTGCTTGGGAAATCATTACGTGTTTTTCACTTTTACTTTGCACTCGGAGACCCTTGTATTCTGTTTTTTCTTCTTTCTCGACAAGAAAACTCGTTTGTTTCAACTAGACAGTGAAAATGTCATTTCAACTAGACAGCAAAAAATGTTGACCCTTTCGTTTGATGAATGTTTGTGCGAGAGAAAAGTCAAGGAGGTTTTATTCTATGAATCTGCTGACGGCCATGATTACGGCAACGTGCTTCAAAAATTGAATGTAGAATGTTTCGGATCGGTTTCCCCCTTTATGATGTTCGTAATGAGCACGCGGGGAGCGGCGCCGCTCACTTCCGTGCCTCTTGGAGTGATTTTTGAGGTAGCAGAGAAGCGCGTGATCCAGCTCAGCTCTCTCAAATGAGGAAATGCGAAGGCTCGCCCCTCCCGCAGGCCGACAGCGAGAGGCGGGGCAAAGTCTCAGCTCCTGACGGGGCCCAGCCGACACAGATATTAAGATACACTGTACATTTTTCCTGTTGCGTGATATGTCTCGCAGGGTAATGCAGCGGTTTTAAAATGGGTTTTTTCCTCATATTCTATCTCGCATGTTCCCACGTCCGAGTTTAGATCGGATTACTCCGAGGATTAAAGAGTAGGAGTGCTGTGATGGTCCGCTCAGATCGTTTTTCGTCTAATCTTCTATTTCAGGAAACAAATACTTCTCTAAGGATCAGTTTTTTTACTTACCTTTTGAAAATTACGATTTTAAAATTTTAAGCTTGTTCGCAATTCAGATACACGACTATTAATCTTGAAAATAAAATAACATATTATTAGTCTTGATGACTTAAAATCTTGGATGCCAACTGGGCCAAATTTAGGCTATAAAAATATAAGCTGTTAAAACTAACTTGTGCCTGAAGAAAAAGGAAAATAATAATTTTATAGCCAGTAAATGATTAAATTGTCAAATATATTATTCAAGAGAGGTGGTATGATGAGATTGCACTTTCCTTAAGAACTACTATTTTTCTGTATTTCTCTGGAAGATTCGGTAGGTTCAGTCGTGTTCGTTTCTTACTTCCCCAAAATGAAGTACACAGAAAAACATCACTAAAAAAAAAGAATGTTGGGTAGATACTAGTAACCTGCAGCAGAAAAAATGCTTCTGGACAAACCATAGAAAATGGTTTCTCAAAACGTAACACGCACACTGCGCAAGTACATGCAAATTACTCTCGTGTAATGCTGCAATAAAAATAATGTGAAATGATCACTCATTTCGAATACTGCAATAATGTAGTCCTGGTGTGTACGGATAACATGAATATATACGGAAGCACAGTATAACAGTTCTTTACGTAACAAGGGCGCGAAATAGGTAATTCACGCACTTGGCGAGTTACAAGACGCAATGCGTCAAGTAAAGTAATATAAATTAAATATCAAATAACTAAAAATATCTTACTTGTACAAATGTAAATGAATTACATTCAGTGTCGAGTTTAGTCAGTGTTTAGTCGGTGTCAGAGTTTAAAAATATATTACAAAACTAATCCCAGAAGGTAACAGTTTACGTAAAGCAATCGATTTTCTTCAAAATCACCTCAAAGCGCACCTACGACAAGTCGGCTTACTTCGGCCCGGCAGTTATTTGTGAATGATTGTTACGCACGTGCTAATTTATTACAAGGCCAGTTGAAGGTTCAAAGAAACCCAGCGGCATCCCGGTTCGTATCGCGCTGCACGGTACGAATCGTAGCGTGCCGTGATCTCGCATGAATCTTCGTCCGCGAGGTGTTTGGAGGAATGTGTCAGGGAAAGCCGCCCAGGCGCCAGCGGAGGTTTGTTTGCGTTCGTCCGGAACCCATTTGTAGCGCGTCTGAGCGGCAGGGTTGACCACCTGGAAGCGGCGTCGACGATCGGAGCTAAATCCGGCCCGTTTTGGCGCCACCCGCGCAGAAATCGAAAGCCAGATCGCCGCGGTCCCAGCGGGACGCGATTGTTTTCAAGCGCATCGAAAAGAAACGCGTTTAATTTCAAACTTCTCGTCAGGGAAGGTGTAGGGTGGTTTCTTCCTGAAAGCGATGCGAGCGCTGGGGGTAAAAGTTGTGGAAATGTCAACTAAAGGAGGGCATCCGTCATGCGCTTGAAAGAGAAGTTTGGCTGTTGGTTGTTGTCTTAATTCGTTTCGGGTCATCTTAGTTTGAGTATCAACTTCAAAATATTAAAGTTGAACGAATGTGAATACGTTTGTATATTAGGCAGTTAAATTAGAGGCCGGTGATGAATTATGGTAAATAAGAAGGAAAAATGAGTGGATTGGCCTCTTAGAATGCTTTGCGCAAAATAGGGATCGTTCCCATTAACGCGATAGCTTGCATTTCCATTGCTGTCAATGTCCTGGAATTATGGACAAGTTATCATACATAGAATTGCTACCATTGTAGGAGGCTTTAAATTTTTCAAGTCCTCTTCTCTTCTCCTTTGCATGATATGTCTATGTGCATGAGGTTGAAAGTGATACATTATAAATAGTATTGTGATTTTCGGTCCGTAGTCGAATTTTGTGATCAGTCAAGTCTACCAATCCCAAAGTGTACTCGGCTACAGGCAGAACAGTCATTTTTCGTTCGCCATGTCACATTCTTCATTGCGATACATATTAGTAGGTTTTGCTTTTTGAAGGTCTTGAATTGGGGGGCTTATCAACTTGAATTCTGTCTGACGTTACAACTTAGGGGAAATTTTGCAAGCCCTAATTTTAAGCAGATGTTACTGAGAAATTCAATATCTCGGAGAAAATTTGAAAGAGAATTGCTTCTTTCCTAGTATATAATTTAACGTATGTGTAACTGGTAATTTATCACGTTTTTTATTGTTTTATTATCATTAAACGAGGGAAATATCAACATTCTGGACTTGTCATTGTTATTGTGGAAGGTCTATTATTTTAGAACTTTCATTTTCTCGGTAATCAATTTCAGTTTCAATATATTATTTAAATTTCATTTTTTCGAATCAAAGTTGTGAACTGTTCAATACAACCCTGTTATTGCAAGTTAACAACCTGTTTGAAACTAGCCCAAGCACTTAAGGCTAAATGTCCCGACACTAGTACAATTTGTAGTCACTACGTGGCAGCACCAAAATAAGTTAAATTTACTTTACCGATGACGTCTGAAACAATGGTCCGATTTTCGATCTATAAACGGCATTTGACGCCTTTTTAAAATAGAATTTACGCTACGACGACCTTTGTCCAAAAATCTAGCAAAAACGCGAATTTGAAATTTAGTTCTCAAACTTTCGAGAACAAATTAAAAATGTGGGCTTATAGCGCGATGTCGACATGCTCCCTGAATCCAACGCCGTGACAATCATGCAAATCGGACGAATAGGAGCGTCGTAAAGTGAAATTTACGAAAACACCTTGCCCCCCCCCCCCCCCTGCCATTCGCGGCGGCCCGGCCAGGCCCGGCGGCGTGCGACCAGCCCCGATGGAGCAGGCGGGACTTACGAGACACGCAAACAACACAGTCGGTTTATGCGTTCGTCACTTTGCATCACAATCCATATATTCCACGAATATTAAACTAGAGATGCTATACTACTATTACAGATCGAGGTAAACGGTCTGAAATAGTAGTATGAACATATACGGAAATAATGTGAATGTAATACGAAAATGTGTGAAAAAGATAGTTATGTACTACTATTACAGACCGTTTACCTCGGTCTGTAATAGTGGAACATAACTATATTTTTCACATATTTCCGTCTACCCTCATAGAGTTCTACTTATACCCAGAATTTCATATAGCAGAACCGAAATTATTTTTTTTTTCTAAATTTGTCATGGTAATGGAGTACTTGGGGTAGTAATGGCGGGTTCCTTTTACTTGATCTCTGGAAGCTCCAGTTTGTTTCTCGCCTATGTCGAAAAATTTCGTCCGATTGGAGTTTTGTTTGCACCTATGAATTTCTCTTAAAGTGTTCTACTTGTATACAGAATATCAGATGGCAGTGCCTAAATTAATATTTTTCTAAAATTTGGCACGTAATGGGGGGGATGTTTTGTACTTGATGACTTCAGGCTTCTCTTTGTTTGTCGTCTATCTTGGAAACTATTCGTCTGATTGGAGTTTTGTTTGCACCTATGAATTTCTCCTTAACTGTTCTACTTGTATACAGAATATCAGATGACAGTGCCTAAATTATTTTTTTTCGAAATTTGGCACGTAATGGGGGTGTGTTTTGTACTTGATGACTCGAGGATCCACTTATATTCTCCTGTATCTCGGAAACTATTCGTCTGATTGGAGTTTGGTTTGCAACCATGAATTTCTCTCTAAGTTTTTTACTTGTATACAGAATATCAGATGGCAGTGCTTAAATTAATATTTTTTGTGATTTGGCACGTAATGGGGGGGGGGGTTGTACTTGATGACTCGAGGCTCCACTTCTATTCTCCTGTATCTCGGAAACTATTTGTCTGATTGGAGTTTGGTTTACACCTATGAATTTCTTTTAAAGTGTCTACTTGTGTACAGAATATCAGATGGCAGTGCATAAATTAATAATTTTCGAAATTTGGCACGTAATGGGGGGGGGTGTTTTGTACTTGATGACTAGAGGCTCTACTTATATTCTCCTGTATCTCAGAAACTATTCGTCTGATTGAAGTTTTGTTTGCACCTATGAATTTCTTTTAAAGTGTTCTACTTGTATACAGAATATCAGATGACAGTGCTTAAATTAATATTTTTGAAATTTGTTAAGTAATGGGGGGGGGGGTTGTTCTTGATCACTCGAGGCTCCATTTCTTTTGTCGCCTATCTCTGAAACTATTCGACTGATTGTAGTTTAGTTTGCATTTTTGAATTTTTCTTAAAGTGTTCTACTTATGCCCAGAATTTAAGATGGCAGCGCCGAAATTAATATTTTTCAAAATTTTTTACGTAATGAGGGAGTATTTTGTAACTTCCGAAAAATAATCGGCTGGATGCGCTCCCGCTCTGACACCTCTCCGAACTCGGCAAGCGGGAGGCGATAACACAGAGACCCTCATATGTCATCGGAAGCGACCGCAGGTCCTTTGCAAATCTGGCGTCTTCCACGGCACCGCTTCAGAGACAGATGCGAAGCGATGAGACTGGAATTTTCATGACATACAATTACTGCTAACATTGGGGAAAGTTTTATCTCGTAAACTAAAAGAAAATTATAATTTTGAATTTCTTGTTTCTTTTTATGCATGTAGCCGCAGTTATCTAGTGTATTATTATTATTATTATTATTATTATTATTATTATTATTATTATTATTATTATTATTGTTATTATTAATATTTTATTATTGTTTTTATTCACATTTATTCAAATGTATCGAAATCAAGGGTAGACCTGTGAGACGGGAGTCGCTATGACAGACATGTAATTTCTTTGTACAGACTAACAGGCAGATAAAAAGAGATAACACAAAGCTTTTGTGACTCACTAACGTAATTCTGAAAATCTGTACATTGTTTGTGACATGAAAAAAGTAAATTATGAAAAATGAGTGGTTGTCTCTCAATGAAGAGCGGTGCAGTTTTATTGAAAGAAATGTTTATAAACACTCAATACTCGATACTTGGCGTAATATGTTTGGGACAGCTAGTAGTTGCAGTTTTGGCGGGGGGGGGCAGCTTCCAAGAACACTGAGCGCATTCCGAGCAATCGAGTCAGCTCCTAACTATAAGAATGAGGTGGCTCGGGGATGAACAGACGCAGTAGACACGTGGACTTGGAGCAGGAAGTGTAAAGCGGAGAAAAACTCCGAGTAAGCGAGCCGATCAGTGAACTGGGTGTGAGAATTTTGCCTGTTGTCTATTTACGAACCACTGTCCCAGTGTCATATCGGACTTGGAAATCCCGGCCCCCTCCCTCACGGCCACTTTACCCGAGTCCATGCTCGTTCGTGCCCTATCCCCTGCCCTAGTCCTTTGTTGCAGGTGGCGAAGAAAGACCAATCGCCCGATGCATTCGGAGCAACAACCTGCTCAATACTTTTCACAATGGACAGTGAATCAGACCCTCTGAGAAAATTCAAGATTTTTTCCGTGAAATATAAAGAAGTTACACAAAATCGTGGAAACACAAACATCGAAGAGAAGATTCGATGGGTTATATAGTACGTTATAAGCAATACTATAGTGTACATACTTTGGTTTTTACTCCAAACGCGTGCCTATTATTATTATTATTATTATTATTATTATTATTATTATGTACAACGGAGTCCTTATATTTCTTTCTTTTTAAACATTATATTTCTCTGCAAAGAAAGCAAATGACCAGACGACAGTCAGAAAATTCTACGGGGATTCCAGCCCAGACCAAGACAAGATTAAGAAAAGTTTATTCAAGAAAAAAGCGAAGAAGTGGAAGAACATAACAACAAATGGAGATATTAAGAAATTTTCCAGGTCATTCGAAATATGACCACGGAGTGTAAACCAACAATGCCAAATGTTAAGAACGAGAACGACAAAATAAATACAACAAAAGAAGAGATCACAAAAAGATGGCAAGAATACACGAAGAAGTTATATAAGAAGGACTTACTAATAGAGTAGTGGATAAATATAGATGATTACGAATAAGAACCTGAGATCGAAGAAATGAATTGGGCGACAAAACAACTGAAAAATGGGAAGTCCCCGGCTGTAGATAATATTCCAATCGAACTATTCAAAGATACAGGGAAAGAAATCTTGGCGAAACTGACACAATTATGCAATGTGATCTGGAACAGAAAAGAGTGACCAACAGATTTGCAACGCACTATTATTACTCCATTATCAAAGAAAGGGGACAGCCGAGATTGTACAAATAACAACACAATTACATGAATATGAGTAATGCCTCAAACAATTTTAAGATGGTATTCGAAGGAAGACGGAAATATGTGAAAAAGATAGTTATGTACTACTATTACAGACCGTTTACCTCGGTCTGTAATAGTAGTATAGCATCTCTAGTTTGATATCCGTGGAAAAATAGATTGAGATGCAGGGTGACGAACGCATAAACCGACTGTGTGGTTTGCGTGTCCCGCAAGTCCCGCCTGCTCCGTCGGGGCTGGTCGCACGCCGCCGGGCCTGGCCGTGCCGCCGCGAATGGCAGGGGGGGTGGGGGGCGAGGTGTTTTCGTAAATTTCACTTTACGACGCTCCTATTCGTCCGATTTGCATGATTGTCACGGCGTTGGATTCAGGAAGCGTGTCGCCATCGCGCTATAAGCCAACATTTTTTAATTTGTTCTCGGAAGTTTGAGAATTAATTTCAAATTCGCGTTTTTGCTAGATTTTTGGAAAAAGGTCATCGTAGCGTAAATTCTATTTTAAAAGGCGTCAAATGCCGTTTACAGATCGAAAATCGGACCATTGGTTCAGACGTTATCAGTAAAGTAAATTCCCCTGTGATTGTGCTGCGATCTATTGAATTTTCCTACAAGTATTTTGCGATGCATTTAGCCTTAATTACACTGAAATGTCAGCCTGTCACAACTGGAGTTGAAGTGTTGTATATGCTAGTCGTGACCTTAGCATGTAGGGAATTCGTTTTGCGTAACTTCTTTTCCATCTGCAGAGCTTCAGCGTATGAGGCTGCAATGCGTGTTGCTTCATAGTCCTTGCGTTTAAGAAGGGAGGATAGAGAATTTGTCGTAGATGACGAGAGATTTGTAGTATGAACCGTTATGCATTAATGACAAGAATAATGGTTTAAAAGAGATTTGGAGAATTAGAATTAGTCTTGGGAATTTGTTTTGTGCAATTTTCTTAATTGACTGTGCGTATGTATATCGTAAATAAGTTATCTTACGTGTGTACATGTCGTCTGATCCTATCACAAACCCTGAAACTCCTTATAAATTTTCCTTCGCAGGAAGGTGAATTGTATTTATTACCGTGATGCCTTAGCGAACATCTGTCCGTTCCAGATTCTCTTTCGTCACCTACACCATTATTTGAGTACTTGCGGTATACGCCACGACTTGATGTTACAGGAGTGCGTAACGTACTTCATGTCAATACAATGTGACTCTTCTGTGGCATGGATGGTGTGAGCTATACTTTCTCATATAATTCTGTTCAATCATGTACTTGAAAACTTTACAGCGAGGGTACTTTAAATAGATATCTTAAATATATTTCTCAAATAGTGTTTTGTTTTAGATCGTCTTATCGTTTTATTACTAATGATAACAAATAAATGTAACGTCTGTAGATTCCAAAAATATAAATCATGCTAATATATTTTACAATAATTGTAAAGCAAATATTATTTTTATTATTACCATTGGTGGATGAGTATGTTAAGTTACATTTTTATTTCCTCGTGGACTCCGTATAAATTAAGTTATGTAATGTCGCACGGAAAATGCTGTCTCTCCGAAAGAAAACTGTATTTTGTGGCTCTCTATTTTTTTCTTCTGAAGATTGTGAATTACTCTCGTAAACAGAGTTCAGTTAGAATACAAGTTTTGAGGGTCCTTGATAAAGACAAAATTCTTTTTCTCAGAACTGTCGGTCTGTGTGTCTGTGAGCAACAATAGCTCCTATATACACAGAACTCACTAACATTGTCAACCACAAGGTTTGAAACGGTTCTTGCTCCTTTCCTTGACAGTAACTCCCCAAGTTTTTCTTCAAATTATATGCTTGAGTAAAACAAAGTGTGCTGATAAAAGAAGCGCAAATCAGATTTTCAAAAACAATTAATAAATTTTTTAAAAATGCAAAAGGATAAACGTAACAGTTTTTGGACACCGTCTTGCCACTACATTTTTAACAAAAAGATTTTAATGTTTGTGCCGATGTGATTGTGTTGATGAAATACATTCTTCAAAATTACATAATTAAAATGACCGGAAATTTTTTTAGGAAACTACGATCTACGAAACTATTTATCGCCGCCTACTATTGTCTTCAATCATGGAAATTAAAAAGGAGTATTCTGGCAGCAGGCTGCTCTTATTCGTTTTCCGTAGTTTCTTCGATCATTACCAACCACAGCGCGCGATTTTCCATCCTTTCCAATCTCGTCTCTTCGTCCGCCCGCGTGCGCGCATGCACACGCGCACACATACGCACGCACCACACGCACATACACACGCGCAAACTCACACACGCGCACACTCACATGCGCGCGCGCATACATACTCGCATACACACAAACGGAAACACACACGCATACATACACACGCATACACACACACACGCATACACACACACGCATACACACACACGCATACATACACACGCATACACACACGCATACACCCACACACGCATACACACACGCATACACACACGCATACACACACACGCACACACACGCATACACACACACGCACACACACACGCATACACCCACACGCATACACCCACACACGCATACACCCACACACGCATACACCCACACACGCATACACCCACACACGCATACACTCACACACGCATACACACACACACGCATACACACACACGCATACACACACACGCACACACACACGCATACACACGCATACACACACACGCATACACACACGCATACACACACGCATACACACGCATACACACGCACGCACACACACACGCATACACACGCGCGCATACACACGCGCGCATACACACGCGCGCATACACACGCGCGCATACACACGCGCGCATACACACACACACACACACAGCCACACTTACTGTCTATACAAACTCCGCAAGCCACCGTCGGTTCCCGCGTTCCATCGGGAATGAAATGCCGGCACCTCCCGATATTGTATTGGCATGCACTGCACTTACGTGAATAACAACTTAAGTATTTGCCGCCCCTTAATTCAATAATTGTCGATCCGGATATTCGAGGTCGCTAAGGCAGTAGTGTCGGATCGAAGGATCGCAGGTTCGAATCTCGTCTCGGGCATGGACATATTTGTGATCATCCCTTCACCCTTCATCATCCCATCACTTCATTAAAGAAGGATTACTAATTCCCTTCGCGAGCAGCAGGCCCTTGCCCCGTAATGGAATGTGCAGATGGCTAACAATAAAAGCAATCTATAATTACTCGCGCGAAGGATGCTGATGTGATGAGGAAACCCTGGGGGGCTAGGACCCTGCATCCGGCTGTGGATCCTGTCGCACCTTTGGAGTTGCTAATGCAGAACGCCTTCGAGGCGAGGCGTGGCGGGGCGGGGCAGTCACGGCGCATGACGGCCTGAAGGTGCGGCCGCGTGGCTGCGAAGAATCGCCCCGCACCGGATGCGCCGAGGTGCCGGGTACAGTGGTGATGCGGCGGGGCGGGGAAGATGGTGATGGAATGCCGCTGGGAAGTAGCGATGGGCAGAGCTCCCGATGTTATCGCGGACATATTTGCGAGGTGATTACATAAGCGCCGGTAGTGCGATTTATGTAGTCGTGCTCTCATCGTAAATCAGCTGCTTCTGTTTTATCCAGTCGCGAGCTGATATTAGATTTAGATTAGACTAGATTTATTAATAATTCTGCAATTAAGTGTTAGAACTTGGTGGCAGAATACACTAACTTAACATTTCAGAACTTAACAACTATACAAACTTCACAAAATCACATGAATATTTCACCGTGCAATCTTTCATAGAACTCCACTTCACCAAACTTCACTTCACCACACTTCACCGCACTGCAATACAGCGAGCTGTAATGTCTTTCTTACTCACTCGTTTCTCTCAGTTACACAACGTCACTGCACTTCACGCCACTGCACTGCACATAATAGTAATAATAATAATAATAATAATAATAATAATAATAATAATAATAATAACAATGATAATAATAATAACAATGATAATAATAATAACAATAATAATAATGATAATGACATTAATAATAATAACAACAATAATAACAATAATAATACTTAATTACAAAGAAGACATAGGTATTTGCACTGAATTTTATTAAATATATTTATAACATATCCACATTCAAGAAACTAATTTATTTTTAAATTTGCTCAGGCTTTGAGGAAAGGGATCGAAGATTGTCACAGGCAAACTGTTCCAGTCCCTAATAGTGCGATTCGCGAATGAATATTTCCCAACGTCCGTTTTCTGAATTCTTGTCTGAATTTTGTACATGTGATCCGCTCTGCCGAATGTAGGTTTCCCTAATCGACTTTGAATTTCTTTCCACGCTCGAAGGCCTGTGTACGCTTTATACATTGCATTGAGACGTGACTTTAATCTTCTCCTTTCGAGTGACTCCCATACCCCTTTATTCTTGGTACCCCTGAAAATAAATTTTGATGCTCTACGCTGGACTTTTTCTAGATTTCTTTGTTGCAAAATTCTGTATGGGTCCCAACATACCGCGCCATATTCTAATATAGGTCGCACTAATGACATATATGCTAGTTCTTTGGCTCTCACTGTACTCTTTTTCAGTATCCGCATAACAAATTGTAAAGATTTCCAGGCTTTCCCTACAACGAAATTGACTTGATTTTCCCAGCTCAACTTACTGTCTAGCTGTATTCCTAAGTATTTGCAAGACGTGACTCGAGGTATATGTCGCCACAATGCCACTATGGGGACGTTGAAGCTCCCGATTGGATGAAACCTGCTGAACAGCTGATGTACGTCAAGTGCATGGTTAAAAAAAATCCTAGTGTAGGGTGTGAAGTTAGGTAAAGTGGTGGAAGTTTGACTGGAGACGAGACGGTGCAGACATTGGGACGAACTGTCAAAACTCGTGGGTGATATCTTACGTGACATAACTCGTTGAAAGGTATGTTTACTTCACGAATTATATGTCAATCGATTATCGGATTCATTTTAGATATCTTACCTTGCCCCACAATAATAAGTACTACTTTTATAGAAATCTACTGCTAAAGCTGCGGCGGCTCCTGTATGTTTTCCGTAACCTCCCTCCTTTATGGCACGTATGCGTAACTACTCTCTATGTATAATGAATCTCCTACGCCTAGAACAATGGTACAGGCCATGGGGTCACGGGCTACTGCACATAGTGTTACCTTACGTCCTCTTTTCCTCGGACTTGCCCTCTTTTTGATGTATAAAAACCGTCCGGGTGGATTTTACAATAAAGGACGAAATATTCTCTCCTTTTATTGAATGATTGGATTACTTTGAAATGCAACCTAGAAGAATCATGTGCAAAGGATACTTCCCGTTTTTCAACTTATTCTTGTCCCCGACATCATAACATTTGAATAAATAAATGGCATTTAACTTCACCTGTCTTGCATAACAACCACAAAAATCTGTATATTACCTACATTTCGTGATGTGTCATTTTCTGCGTGAAATGCGTCATTGCTGCCATTAGCTGGTACATAACATACTGTGAGCTGGTGCGAGTTATAGATTCTGTGCTCTTTCGTATTAACACTGTTCTGCTGGCCTTTGGAACTAACATCTGTGGCGCTTATATTTCGAGCATGATGTCAAACAAAAGCCTTGTTTAATGACATACTTAAAGAAAAGTTTTAAGCGTTTGCTGCAAGGTTCAAAGCAAAGCAAAGTTCTAATTATTGACGGAGATTTCGTCATCCACCAAATACTTTTGGTCTAAAAGTAGAAAATACCGTAATGGCAGTGCGCTAGGACTTTTTTTGTGATTGTGAAAATGATGACAATGATTGTAGTAATTATTTTGTCAGTAGTGTTTTTTGTCTTTAAGAAAAACAAATTATTTTAAAACATTTTATAGGAAATGCCCTCTTTTTTGGGGGAAATGTTCTTTTTTCCCATAATGGAAATATGGTAACCCTATCTACATGCATCCGTACATGTATTGGTGCGAGACCTTAAAAGGGCCTATGGGCTACCATTCTCCTTGGTTTTCTTCTGTGAGGTGCCCGGTATCTAACCTTTTTAGTGTTGAAACATAAAAATTATCCGCGGAAATAATAATAATAATAATAATAATAATAATAATAATAATAATAATAATAATAATAAAGGGGTAGAGGGGTGTTAACAACACCAGTGAACCTGGGCAAGCCCTTTGTTCCCTCATCATTGATATGCCGACCCAGCCAACCCGGTACCACCTTTGGGCGGTCCCAAGAGCCCGGCGGTTCTGACACCCTAAGCAGAGGAGATCAATAGATCTCCACTTCGGCCGGGACTATGCCCTTCCACATTCTGATGATTTCCGACAGTTTCATTTTTCTCAGCTGAGAAGGATCCAAGGTGGAGGCACCACAGACCCCACGCCTTCGCTCACTCAGACCAGAACAAAGGCATAGGACATGTAGCGCCTCCTCCGGATGAGCATCGCACCATCGACACGAGGGCGATGCCACCAGGCCCATCTTAGACAGGTGAAAGTTCAGGCGCACATGGCCAGTCAGCAGACTCACGATCAGCCTTGCATCTCGCCTGGACATAAGTTCGAATTCCTTCGCCCATTCAGGGTGTTGTTCGCTACCCAAGGCCATTTTGGCCTGTCTATTTCCATCTTGTTCACGCCATCTCTTCAAGTGTTCTTTGTCCAACCAATCTCGAATCGTGGACTTGATAACACCTTTAGAGGGTCCGGGGCTTTCGATCACATTGCGTGATCTAGTGCCCATTTTAGCTAGCTTGTTAGCCATAATGTTACCCTTAACATTAGAATGGCCAGGGACCCACCATAAATGGAGGTTACAATATCCTCCCAGATGGTTCAATGCCTCAATGCATTCCTTAGCCACTCGTGATTTCACTCTCATATTGTCAAGTGCTAGTAGTGCGGCTTTGCTATCAGTGCATATGTACACATCTGAGCATCTGCCACAGTCCACTACCTCCTCCAAGGCCATCCTGGCGCACCTCAAGATGGCGGTCAGTTCGTCTTGGAAGATTGTGGTATGTTCCTTCATAGCATAGAATTTCTTCGTACCTCCTCTCTTGCGATAAATTCCTATGCCAACTTTATCCTCCGTCATCCATCCTTTATCCGTATCCTTCGTCTTTATCATCCGTATACCATATGTCGCCGTTTGGCGGGAGTTCAGCCAGGTTCGCATCATAGCTTACCTGACCCGTGGACAAGCTAATCCTAAACCTCTTTTCAAAACAGAGGTGTCGGATAGTGTCCGCTGGGCCAAGTGGTTTAAGACTACACATTGTCCTCAACCCTTTAGCATGATTGCCTTTATGAGACCAAGTGTCGTTGGAGAACAGCCTATGGGCTGTGACATAGGTCCTTCCCATAATCAGAAGATCGAAGGGGGCAACCCCGGTCAGTACTCCCATCGCCGCCGTGGGAGTAGTCCTCATAGCACTCGCAATGACCCTGAGGACATTACTACGTAGTCTTTCCAGTTTGGACTTAACATTGCCTTTCTTTATCGCGTTCCACCATACAACCGATCCATAAGTAAGTCTGGGGAGAAGGATCGCTTTCAGAATCCATAATATAGTCTTGGGGCTAAGCCCCCATGTGCAGCCGACCGCACGCCTGCAGAGCCAGAATGCGGACCAAAAGTGGTGCAAATTCTCTGCACCTGGCTATTCCAATTTAGTCTGCTATCCAATATGATACCAAGGTATTTCACTTCCTTGGTTACCGTCAGTTCCACGCCAAACATACGTAAGGGCCTGATTTCCATTATTTTATATTTTCTGGTGAAAATAATGCATTCCGTTTTTGTCGCATTCACGGACAAGTTTGTTTTGCCGCACCATTCTTCAACCACACTGATGGCCTCCTGTGCTCGGTCCCTCACTGTGTCCAAAAATGGTCCCCTGACCAAAATCAAGATGTCAGCGTAGCCAGTCACCGAAAACTTGAGACCTTTAAGCTTTACTAGTAGGCTGTCGACCACCAAAAGCCGTAGGAGGGGTGACAACACTCCTCCTTGGGGACAGCCTCTGTCTACTTTCATTTCCACCTTAGTGAGGCCTTTTTCGACAACAAGCCGTCTGTCATGAAGCATACTTCTGATCCATTGTGTGCACAGCGGATGTATGCCACATTTTTCCGCTTCCGCACATATTATATCTGTGCTTGTGTGATTGAACGCTCCCTCAATATCGAGCAGTAGTCCAATCACATATCCGCCTTGTTCGATCTGATCTTCTATCAGTGACACTGCACCGTGCAGTGCAGAGTCCGTAGATCGTCCTTGAATGTACGCGTGTTGATCTTTAGAGAGTGGGGAAGACCTCTCAGCTTCTCTATTATGTATCTTTGTATCAATCGTTCTAACGTTTTCAGCAAGAACGACGTAAGGCTGATTGGCCTGAAATCCTTAGCAGTAACGTAGCTGGGTTTGCCCGGTTTTGGGATAAAGGTGACTCTGGCCACCTTCCAGCATTCCGGAACGTGCCCTAGGGCTAGGCTAGCTCTGTAGATAGCCAGTAAGGGTTTCATAAGTAGTGTTTTGCCTTTGGTCAGTAGTGCCGGAAATATCCCGTCTAGGCCCGGTGACTTGTATCCGCGGAAATAATCATTATCTGAATTGTTCCCAGTTTAACTTCGTTAACCTTATAATCTGTTGTAGAGAGAATATAAATATCGAAATATGAAGGTGAACAAAAAACCTTATATGATGTTTGAAAAACGAGAATGGAAACTAGTGCGCCAATAATTTCTGCTAGATGAAGAAAGAGAAAACGACGATTCTCCCAATAAAACAAAAGTGCTGGTGGTATGAGGAATAGTTCAGTGAATTCAATATAATCGAATGGAAAATGAAAAGAAAAATCAAATGTAAGATGATTCTCACTAGGTTGCATATAATGTGAGCGCTGAGTAGGCGAGCATGAGTGTTACGGTACCAAAGATGGCACATTCGCAAAGGCATAATGCAACATTCAATCATTGAATGGGATACCGAAACGAGTAGATCTGAAAATGGTGAACAGTGAGAGATGATCGATGCCGGCCTATTATTTCGGACATGCCCGGGAAAATAGAGATAGGAAAAGCAAGGACGTGATAGTTTTTCTAGTCTGCTTTGTCGGAATAAGCTGCAATGGCCAAATCTTTACTGCTGATCAGGACGATAGTAATCATAATCAATTACTGCTCGGGACAAGAGCGCGGCGGGCAATAACGGTAAGCTCTTGTTGGGCACCTGCACCGGCGATGGCTCGAGAGGAGAACAGCGACGTACCACTAATCTACTAAACCCGACCCGAAACTTCAGTAAAGGCAAACAGTTTACCTGCTGAGGTGGCTGAGAGCATCAAATGATGTCTCTGCAGGGCCTCTGACCGCGAGGTCCTACGATTCTAGTCCCGACTGGCAGGATTTTCATCTATGTCAAATTGCGGAACTGACTGCAGGAGAAGTCCAGCGGTTGGCTGCTCTATTTTCCCTATTTCTATAGATTCTTCGATCAACACCAGGCGAATTCCGGGGCGGTACCTTAACAAACGTTCCACGAGCTGCGCGTGAACTTTACTTTTCTTCCTTGTCCTATCGTCATCTTTTACTTACACACGAACACATGCTCTGCATTAACTCACTAGTCGAGAGCTTAGAACTTGTCGCGGCTGGTGCGACTCCGTTGGGAAAAGATGACTGCGGGGAAAATCTCTCAGACTGACGTGCAGGTCGGTGCCAGATCTTGCGAGGGAAGTTCACACTTACCTTTGCGATGGCCGTTGAGGCGCCCGAAAACGCTTATCTAAAAATCCAGCAAATATTTTTTAACTGAAAAATTACTATTTGTTATTAAATACCATTGGGCCAAACTTTAAATAACCACATTAGGCTGGCCACTTTCTGGAAAGTCAGAGAATTTTATTGCTCTGGAAAAGTCAGGGAATTTGTATAAGAATCGTTAGAAGTCAGGGAATATTTTGAGTTACGTGCTAAAACTAGATATTATTCCTAAGAAATATAGTCTAGCATTATTTTTGCTCAATTTCTATGTCTGAATTTTTAAAAAAATGTTACTTGATCATGGTGAAATCAAAGAGGTTACAAATTCGTTTCTGGCGTGCTTTAATATTTTCTTTCAGAGGTGTGAAATACTCTACAAATCCAATCCGTTAAACTTTTAAAAAATGCTCTGGAAAACCGGGAAAAAAATCAGGGAAATTTGTTCCACAGTGTTGTGAGACGGTGGGGATGATAGTAGAGATGTGCGGGGCGTGGTGTGTGTGAGTTGATATTGGCGGGAAGTCAAAGAGGGGATGGGGTTGACGAGGGGGAGCGCGGCGGTGATGGCAATAAGAACTTCGTTTTACGCTGTAGATATAATTCACTGTCACTTTTCCTGTCAAATAAGTGATTATGATACGCGTATGAAATATCATCTGAATCGTTTATTTCAGAAACCCATCAAACTCCAAATCCTAAAATGCGCATTAGAGGCGGGTTATTGTTCCAAGAGGATAGGCACATCGTTTAGTGAATATTTATGTGATAAATATTCATTTATCAACTGTGTTAAAAAATAAAAATATTTCGAAATCAGAAAAATTGGGGAAAATTTTGTCAGTTATCTCGAAATGGGGAATATGACGTTTGACGGATTTCTGAAATAAACGATTCATTTGGCCTGACGCAGTAGAAGTGAGTAAACCCAGACGATAGTTTTATTACCTCCAGAGTTATTTGGGTCATTGTCTGTCTGGTGTCGTTCAATCCTTTTCGTAATACATATTTACAGATTTGACAGTCGCTGTGGGATGTAGACTCAGAGTGAGAATTATTGAATTACAATTTGGACTGACCTTTAAACTTACACCAAGGAACCTTGGCTTCGACGCGCCAGAAATTTCTACTCGGAAGTGAGCATATGAATGAGAAATGATTTTCATCCTATAACATAGATTTCAGCGACAAAATACAAAATGGTCTTTGAATTATTAAATGATATCGTCAGTGATTGTTTTAGTGTCTCGATTAAGTTCTGCAAGAAAGAACTTTGTTGTGATTTTAAACACTTTAAATTGGAAGCACTGAACCTGGCATTGCATTTATATATTTAAACCGAATTTGCTGTGACTAATATCTGTTAGTTACGTTTCAGAAGATTATTCTGATTGGTTCGATTCCCTAGAAGCAAATCGGACCTAACGTTGCTAGCAGAGTGAGATACGACTCGCGAGTTCAAGCTAATGGCAGCGTGGATCAGTTCGTTTAGGATGATTGTCGTCGTTAAATTACATGTCGATGATGGTCAGTGGATAGTCCGTCACGAATTGATAGTTCAATGTATTCCCACATTATTCAATGTATTCCCACATCCCAATTAGAAATAACGCCCGCCCGCGCCGTTGCAGTATTGTGTTGACCGCAGATTGAAGTTACGACTTGATTGATGCCGTGAATTGGGAATTGAATAGATTGATTGATTGATGCAGTACTAATTGATTGATTGAGGCAAAGCGAATAGATTGATTGATGCAGTACTAATGATGCAGATGTTGACGGCATTCGTGAACTCTTCGGACTCACGACACTTCCGGCAGTTGGTCTGCGAAGAAAGTCTGTTGCGAAATCCAGTGCATCAATTGCATATTAAAAAAATATTAACACGGCGGTTAATTTAGAAGTGAGATTCCCGTCTCTTATAAGACCCGATTAACACACGCAATAACCGCTGTAAAACAGGTTGTGCGTTCGACTGGAACGAAAGTTTTGCTCACCTGATGTCAAACTGGCCGTTGCAGGGTCGAAGATGAAACAGAAAGTATTCTGCATCGCACGAGATATTTTCTCTGTCTGATTTGCGTGCATGCCAGACGGTTAATATTCGGTTTGATGTTGAAGATAATTAGGAAATTTGTCGAAAGTATTTATAGTTATGGCGGCCGTTGTAACAAGTTGCCGGGTCGGGACGGTTATACGACAAGACCCGCTGCGGATGAAGTAATTAGAGCCACTTATTCTGAGAGGTCCGTAGGATATAAATGAGCGGTCGAGAAAAGATGAGATGTAAATGAAATGAAACGAATGTGGGTTTGAACATTATAAGAAAAATAATATAAACAAAAAATCCAGCTTCGACTAATTTATCTAGATTGTTCTTAGAAAACGATCAGCGGATTGTAAAATGGTGGAAGAAGACCATCTGTAGTAAAATCCTTTACGGACGTTAGCGTTGAGAGTGCCTATTCGTTCCCCCGATTGCCTTAACAGTACTAGGTTGCGTAAAATTATTATTCGAGCACGGTGTGTTACTCGAGTTCAAATATTATAAGGTGAATAATAAGATATATTCCCGTTGAGATAAACTTCTCAGACCTACCCTTTTCGAAATTGCAAAATTTGAAACTTTATATTGCTCGGTGTAGGAAAATGGCAGAAGTAAGTAGGGGAAGATGTAGGAATATGAAATAGGGTAGAAATATGAGATAGAAAGATTTGGCTCTGTGTAGTGTTGACATTTGTGACTGATTACGTAGCCTAGCGTCATCGTTGCATTCCCTCAACGGCCTGTCACTTCAGTCTTCGACGTTTTTCGAGATGAACGATTGAAGTTAGAAGTGCTGTGATACGTTTTTGTAGCTCTGCACTGAAGTGCAATTTACTTCGGCGTATCTTGTGTTTTTCAACAAATGAAGGAGATACTCCAGTGTGTTTTAATGATTGTAATTTTTTTAAAGATTGTATGGGTGAATTGTGGATGTAGTGTATCTTATGCATAATGTGGGCCCAGGGTGATTGTGTCGGTCCAAAGAGTGCAGTCTACACTTGTGGTTATTGTAAAACCAAGTGATTTGCTAACCGCATTTCCAGTATTGTACATAGTATAGTTCAATAAACGTTTTGTAACATTTTGGAACGACTCCAGTATTTTTGCTCTATAAAACAGTACTGTCTCGTATTACTACCCGAGTTTTCAATACACTGGTAGTGACAGTATTTAGAAAAATTAAATATAACATATCATCTATTAATTCCCCAACGTTTAGGTTAATACAGCACATTTTGTATTAAATATGGTAAGAAACTGCAGTTCACTTTTTTTAGTTTCGGTTATTCTCGCTCTTCAAAATAAAAACGTTATTTTATATTCCTACCTCTACTCCCAAGTGTTAAGTAAATGTGCGTTTGCCATAACTGTAAATATTACAAACATCTGTTAAAATTAGAATTGAAAATAAATTTAATTTAATAGTCATTTATCACATAAGTGGTAAAAGTGACCTTTCATTTTGCGAGTAGGAAAGGTTGCGACTTGAAGTCGACACGCCTCGTGTCGCAATTCTAAGAGCAAGAGGAAATCACCTTTACCACGGGACATGCACAATTTTTAGAGAGCCTTACTGACTTTAATTTTATGTTAATTCAAGTAGATAACTGAATAGTACATAGCACTGAATAGTACATTAAGGTCAGTAGTAGCTATTGCGATCTGACGAAAATATTTTGTTTCCTTTGTTGCATTCACAGATTTTTCTGAACACAATGTCTTACTTTTAGCTCTAGTACTAAAAGTTGGATTTTTTGCATGCTACACATACCGTAAAAGAATCGCTTTTATTAGTGGCTGTCTAAAGAAAACTTTTGAGGTAAATATATAAAAGTACACTTTATACGCAATAATTATCTGTGATGATGCCACTGCATTTAGTAGGCATGCCTAAAATGAAATAAATTGTTCTAATATATGTATTTTAGTGCTCTTGATCATATTAGATTATTGTGTATTACGAGGTAGGTTCCATAAGTTTCCGACCTCACTCCAGCCCCACACTTTTGATTAAAAAACAACAACAAAACGTAACTTTTCAGCTTAATATTCCTTTACTCCACCCACTTTTCACATCTCTATATTAATATTTCTAGGCCTTTAAAAGAATACTCCGAATTCCTGCCCCTTCACTGTCGTTTGAAACTCTTCTTCCCTTTTTCTTCAGTTTTGATAAGTGGTAGGCGTCGAAAGTGTGCTATCTGGACTATGGTGTGAATGGTCACATTCCTTAAAGCCTTAAAGCCTAGTCCTTCACAACATTCTTCGCAATCTGAAGAGGAAGCACAGGTGCGTTGTAAAGAAGATGCAGAACCATGAGGTTTCACGCATCGCACCCAACTCGTGTACCTCTCTCCATAAAACTGAGTGAAATGTCGGTTGCAAACGCACATCATTACAATAATAAGACTACATTCTGCTGAGTAAGTTTTCTCATAGATGGGCGTTATCTTGGTCAGGCCGGAAACGTATTGAACCACCTATGTAAATTATTGCATTAGATGTATAAGTCTGGTGAATTTACCACGGGGCTTAATGCCCAACGCATATAACAAACCGAATCTCGGGTCAAGGCCCTTTGCAGACGGGCGGCGGCGGTCGGAGGGCGTCTGAGAGCGCGTTCCTTTCTCAGAAAGGAGGAAAATCCGTGAGCGCGCGCGGTGCGACCTCAACGGAATGCATTCCAGCCGCCGCATCGTTCATTCCTCCGACTGCTGAAAGCACTCTCAGGCGGCCGCTTGGGCGAGCGACCCGCCGCCGCCGCCGCCGCCCCGCCCCGCCCCCCCGCCCCACCCCGCCCCACCCCGCCCCGCCCCACCCCGCCCCGCCCCACCCCGCCCCACCCCGCCCCACCCCACCCCACCACTCCAACGCGCTCGCTCGGCAGGTCGCCGGGAATGGGAATAATTGTGTGTACCTGCTAGCGGAAGACACCCGGAGTTGCCCGGTTGTTCACTTATCATAGTCGTTTAGGGAGAGGTCAACGAATGGAGTCAAGCTGTAGTTTAAAATGGAAGTAATTTTATTTACACCTCAGCCACGTCTCGACCCGCCCACCGGTTGAGTTGGGCGCGGTGCCAGCTTCATTGATGACTCTGCAGCCAGCTTGATTAGTTCTAGTAGATTTTCTATTGTTCTATTTACCCGCACAATGGGAATTTCTACCTGGAGAAGGCACGTAGGCGTTAGCCCCTGTACGCCCCCCCCCCCACCGACAGACTGGTATGTGGGACCCGCCAGAACGCAGTTTACCCTCGCGGTGACCTTCCCATTCCTTGGGTCGGACCGCCCTGTCAGTTCAATGTTACTGGCTTTCCAGTTTAGGAGTCGGATTATGCGCCACTCACAATTCGCCTGGACACCACCCTCCTAATTGTCCACAGCATCGGACCACTGACTCGACGAAGTCAAGGGCCCAAATGGTGGCCGCCCGGACTTGTCCGGGTGGCTCGGAGCCCCCAAAGCGTCTCCTCACTGCCACTACCTTGAAGCTATCGACGTGGGTGCCGCCGGAACCTCAGCAACCTGACAGAGGGGTTGATGCTCCCCGTCGGACTTTTTTTATATGTGGGTTTGGAACCCGCCTCTGGCTGTCCAGTAGGATGCCGACTGTCGCGGCCCACGCTGAGTCCTGCTCAAAGATCGGTGGTGAACTACTTCCTCACTGCCTCCACATTGGAGCTAACGACGTGAGTGCCGCCGAGTAACTCGGGTACGAGTGGACCTACCTCCTTCATTAAGAGCTTCAGGCCTTGGGACCGTCTGCCCCCCCCCCCCTGCGGAGGATTATTCCTAGTTTTCGAGTCCCGATTGAGGGGGATTTTCGATTCTAGCTACATTCTAGCTAGTTCGAATTTAGCCACATTCTGGGGGGGGGGGGTAATTGTAGGGAGCTGCTTCTCTGAACGGTATCTTCCGAAGTTTCTCCGCTCAATATCAGGCGATTGGCGAAGCAGAACCCTATCAAACGGGCCACGGAGCCGTGCCCGATCATTCCTTCCTCTTCCTTGTTCTGTTCTCTCCCCTTACGCAGATACGTACCCTACACACTGTCGAGAGCTTAGTGCTTGGGCCAGCAGAGAGCGATGCTTCGTGAGTGGAGATACCTGGTGTGGAATTACCTTCAATCCGACGTGATGGTTGGCGCCGAAATTCTCCATCTAATGGGAGAGCAAGACCGCAACTTCTCGAGAGAAAATACTAAAACTCTAACTGGACTCAACCGTGGCAGTTGACGTGCCAGCAAAAATCGGTTAACCATTCCGCACCACGATGCCATGCACTAGCCTGCTTGCTCTCCGTGCCCTGCACCTCTCCATCGAAATGAAGTTTCAGTTTTGATTATGAGTAACTCGGAGCCTAATTGCCCTATCAGGTTAAATGAAAATGCATTTAGTTGTAAATTTTATGAGCGTACAGAACTAATTGGATGGATTTCTTCGTTGTTTTCGATATCTCTGCAAAATAACTGAGAGGGCGCATTAAAAAAGTCTCTAAGCGAAGCGAGGGCATCGAGATAGTTTTTATGATATACAGTAACTTTTCTCTAGTTGCGAAGGTATAGTGTACGATGTTTCACAAGTATCTGAATAAAACTACATTTGTTTAAACCCATACATAATTTATTTTTATACCGGTAATACAAAAAAGCTCCCATTACAAACATTCTTAAGTCTACGTTAAATTGTTTGAAGGACGTGTACTTCCACTCTTTACGATTTTTCGTAACCTTTTAATCTTTAAAATATTGCTATTAGTACTGATCTGTGATTTGTTCAGTGCCCATAAAGAGCTGGAGTTTCGGGACTATCGGAATAAAGTGACCTTGATCGTTATTTTCCATCTGGAATTAAATAAACAGAGCCAACCTGCATACTAAGGTTGGTACTTACGAAAGGCTCTATCTGCTTTGGCACCAAGGGTCGCGGGCTTAAGTTCCAACTTGAGCATGGATTGTTGTGCCTGTTCATTCTTAGTTTTGTCGTCTTTACAATCCCAGAATTCGCGTATATGTCATAATCATACGTTTACAACAGATAATAATTTCTTCTAGGTATTTCTGCAAAACGTTTCTTCCCTTTTGAATATTCAGTAGTTGTTCTGTGAATGGTAAAACGCGCCTCCTCCCTCGTAAAAATTACTTTCTGACGCAGTATTTATGAAAATTCTTTCCATATGCATTGTTTTCAATGGTCTAAAGGAACATGCTTGCCAGGTGTGAAGGACACTGAACAACCCATTTACTGGTGGATGTGTTTACAGTCCAACAGACGAAATTCCGAAGAAGTTCCGTTTCGTTTTTATCATTGCAAAAACTGAACATTACTTGAAAGAGAACCTTCAAGCCGGTTCGGATGGCCGAGATCGCTGAGGCAGTAGTGCCGTAGCGGTCTCGGACCGAAGGATGGCGGGTTCGAGTCCCGCCTCGAGCATGGTTGTATTGTGTTCGTCCTTTCACACCCCTATCATCATCGTGTCATCCTCATAGTTACCATACCGTTACACGCAATAGTGGTCGCTAATGACCCAGTAGTGGATGCGACCTTAAATTTAAAAAAAAAAACATTTAAAATGGGCAGCATCTAGATAAAAAAGATGATCTTACACTTACATAATTTTTAATTACTACAAGGAGTTTTCATGGCAAATTCGAAGAAAATCCCACGTCGTCGTTGGTCATCAAATTTGTCACAGAGGCGAAATGCCGAGAAATCGAACAGGTTCATGCTTCTCTCGGTCAATTTCGATCTGCCAACTGTGGTAATAACCCATAGTATGTTTTGGACTCAGCACCTTAGCTCTCAAAGATGTGTACTGTTTGCCTGAGCTTAACTTGACGAGGTCCAACACAGCAAAACCGAAAAAAATGAAATAAAATAAAATAAAGATGTAATAAGCGGTTGCAGAACCCTGTCTGTTCTCAGAGGGCTGCCGCCTGCCGTCCGCGCGCGCTCTGCGAAAACCACGCGCAAAAATGTGAGAACTGGGTATTTCGACGCCCGCCTATTTTGGTACCGAGCGTTTTTCTTTGTGGGCATTTCGTGCCTCCACAACTTAAAATTGAGAATTAATTAGGCGAGTTTTTGTCCACGAATTGCTCTTTGTCAAAATGTCCTTATTGCGTCCTTGACAGCGAAGAAAGCACACTCAACTACCACACATGCCGGGAGACCGGTCGAACGCTGAGAGCTTTTTCCGGATGGGGCGTTTGCTGAGCTGACGGGAGATACCTGGTTGGGGAAAATCCCGCTGGCGGACGTATGTCGGTGCCGGATCTCGCCATCCAGCGGGGAAGACCACCGCCCCCTCCCGAGGGGGGAACATGTACTAAACTTTTGGGACTAATGACCTTGACAGTTGACGGCTCCGGAATCACTAACAATCAAACCAAGCGTAACATCGGTTTGATAGATGGGTAGTGGACTTCTACGAATACGGAAGAAGGGTGGGGTTGTTGTGTGGAATATGGTTTAAGGAAAGAGCTGTCGTTTGTTCCCGTGGTCTGTTGTAGGTTTAGAATGGTATTCTTGGAAAGGGTGAGGGGGCTCCTCCTAGTCTAGTAGGACAGATGAATCATTTTGTGCAAATAGTAGTCTGGGGAAGAGTCTGAGTTTAGTTGATGAATGAGAGAGTCTATTGTAAGGATAGTGAAGTCTCAGTGGATTTGCTTCTTGCATACAAAGAGTTGTGCGTGTTCTGAGAGGGCAGCAAGGAAAAATGACAAATGCAGACTATTATTCTGTACTCCTGGACATCTTTTTTCGTATATTTCACTTATTTTCTATTCCTGTCTACTGTTTATGTTCGGCCTTCATCCTCATAGTGGTTTTTCCAGGGTTCACTCAATCGTTCCACACTTGTCTGATGGTCCCTGCATGTGCCCTTCACTCGCGCCGGCCCTCCTCTCATCAATATTTAAATGTAGTAATGATTTATTTTCAATCTATTGGTTAGGCGGGAGTAGGCCTTTTTCCCTGATCCTTGCAGATAAAGAAATAATTTAGGGATTATTATTTATTAATTTATTTATTTTTCGTTAATCGGCCGACTAGGACCACGCAAGCAAGCATTTACCGTGGCTCAGTTTTTATTTATCGCGGTAGCAGGTGCTTGCAACAATTCTTAGGGGGGACCAGCATTTAGCTGGATCCGATTTTAATCCCCCATGGTTGTTAGCCCGGGGGTATGGAAGATGAAAGATGATAGGAATGGATTGGGAGGCGATAGGTGATCGTGGACTTTTGGAACCATTCCAGCATTCGCCTTTATGACCGAGGGAAACCACGAAAACCCCGGTCAGGATGGCCGGCCCGGGAATCGAACCCGGACCTCCCGATTACGAAGTCAGTGCGCTACGCACTGAGCCACTTCGCTCGGTATTAATTATTATTATTATTATTATTATTATTATTATTATTATTATTATTATTATTATTATTATTATTATTATTGCTGCTGCTGCTGCTGTTGAAAGTCACTCAGATAATTACACTCACCGTTGTTGAGCACATTATTAGCCGTGTTGCAACCAATAGGTCCATTTTATGTACAAAGTGGATATTTTGATAGTGCTGGATGATAATCATATATCGTGTTTCAAACTGTTCGATGAAGAGAAATTTCTACACATTATCTGACATATTAAAAGTATTTAAGTACATTAATTTACAATATAATTATAATTGTACGTAAATGTTACAAATAGATCGAAAAAGTCTGGGTACCACTTCTTAGTTTTCGTAGTTGTTCCACCTTCTGTACCACCTATTAGTTTTCGTAATGGTAGACTTTGCTTATACAATTGATAACATGTGAATCTCAATGGTAATGAACGCAATTATTGCTAGACTTTTCTTTTAAATCAAAATGAGGTAAGTAATAAAAAAACACTTGCGAGAAACTTCGAACTCTCGACAAAAATACCCTTGAATGCTATGGAGATTCCTTTTAGATCATCTAAGGTTCAGTGCTCTTTCAGTGGCTGATGCATGCGACATCTTTTTATCTTTGTTCGGTTTGTTAATTAATAGCCTGTCTCTGCTGGGTCATTTCGAAACGAATAAATACACAGTGGCCGCTTCTTTTTATAGAATTGTTTGCTTCGCCTTTTCCGCGTTCATGTCATTTCCTCGTTCCGTTTGATTTTCTCCTATTTCTTCATTGCTCTGTCGCCTTCGATTAGTGCCGCAATCTGTCCGCCTGTCCCACTTGCAAGACGACGTCGGTGTCCAAGCTGCTTGGAGAGGCTGCGGTGGGGACCGCATAGTGGCGCTCTTATGCGAATCGCGACCGTATTTCTCTTATTTTTCTGCTTGCAGTGCCGCCTATTTATAGCTGATAATTAGCGGGATAATTTTGATGACTTAAAACATCGCCAAAAATGATCAATAAAATGCTCTTAATACGTTTTAAAAATGCCATAAAAGCAAAGCAAAATGACGTAAAATGGGTTATCAAAACCATTTAAGATGAACAACAATGAAATAATTACATGCGTCGTCATTGCCAACAATATTATTTATTAAAAAAAAGCAGCTTTCGATGGCTTACCATCATCATTAGTTTTCTGCTGTATGGAAGCCACAAAAACGACTACCTGTAGTCGACGCATATAATTATTTCATTAGAAATGCCAACGATAACTCACCACAACACATGCATGAACTACTCAAGCTGTTGGATATGTTTACTTATGTAATCGAGACTTCTTCGTTTCGTTTCTGTGAACTAAGCTTGCAAACTGTTGGTTTGGACTGTTCTTTAGCAGGAAATGTCTAAAGTTCTTGCGAAATTGGCTGAAACAATAAGGCGCTGCTAGGCTCTCTAGGAATCTTCGATTACATTCGCGCAACGACTGACATTGTAATTATCTGAGCGAAGAAATCGAATAGCCTAATAGGCTACGCAAGAATTCTGTGGATAACCATTGTTCCATCTCGTAAATACAATTTGAAGCAAGTACCAATAAAATGAAATCGGTAAAATAGATGAATCCAATCGAAAATTAATCAGCGAAAAATGTTTTAAAAATGACTTATTAGTTGGAATGGACGAGAAATGCAGAAAAAATGTCTTAAAAAAGTGGGCCATTTTCTTTTGTCATATAAAATTGTCTATTTTCAAACACATTGTTCTAAAGTGAAAATGACATTTCATTGAAATTCACCTCTACTGATTTAAATCGCGCAACTTTTCTTGACGAACAGTTACAGTTGTGAAGCATAACGGTGTTTCATCCTCTTCATATTCAAATCAACTTAACAAAAGATAACATATACTAAAACTCAGTCGATTACCGAAGTATTTTCGGGTAGGATCAGTGGCATGTAGTGCGATTGCATGCTACTGACACCCGGGAAGCTGTTTACTTCAAGAAATGTCATCCGAAGAATCAACAGGCAGCGACAGCAACGCCATGGATCATGATTCATCTGCTCCCGTCAACCTGACGCAGAATGTATGGCAAATATACACACCAGCTCGGTCAAAAAGGCCGAACCCTGACGTCCTCGACCCTGATGCTAATAGAAGGGTAAGGCAAAAGACAGCGTCTTGCGATAGTAATACTAGTGTATATACAGTTCCCACCAAGAATCAATTCAGTGCTCTTGATATAGAAGGTACAACAGAAAACAATGAGGAAACCTTTTCAAAAACCACTGTACCTCCAATATTCGTGCCAAATGTGAATAATGTTCCAGCTATGATAAAGTTTTTAAAGGAAGCCTTAAAAACAGAAGATTTCGAAATAAAATCTCTAGCAAACGACAAAATTAAAATAGCGCCGAAAACTCCTAATACCTACAGGGAAATAATAAAACATTTATCAGCCAACAGTCACGTATACTATACATACCAGTTGAAACAAGAACGTGCGTATAGAGTTGTCTTGCGACACATACATCATACGGTAGATGTAAAAGATATCAAGGCTGCGCTTCTGGAAAAGGACCACAAAGTTAGAAACATTATAAATGTTCGCCACAGACTAACTAAATCACCTCTGCCTCTATTTTTTGTAGACCTTGAGCCCAAACCTAACAACAAAGAAGTGTTCAAAATTAACCGACTGTTAAATTGTGTTGTTGCTTTCGAACCACCACGCCTGAAACGCGAGATAGTACAATGCAAAAACTGTCAGAGATATGAACATACCAGGTCGTACTGTGCATACCCGTATAGGTGTGTTAAGTGTGGAAAAGAACACGACCCAGATAAGTGTTTAAAAGAAAAGCAAAGTCAACCGACTTGTGCTCTGTGTGAAGGCAATCATCCCGCCAACTACAAAGGTTGCAAAGTATACCAAGAAATACTAAAAAGGAAAGGGTACAACAACTCAAGTAAACACAGAATGTTTCAACAAGAGATGCATGTGCAGACACAAAACAGTAACATTGAAACTACTTATTCTCACGAAAACTCAAGAAGCAGACATGTAAATGCAGGAACATGGGCCGATGTTGCGCGATCAAAGCCTGTAGAAAGACATGAACACAACGACAATAGCCATTCCATTATGAATATTATACAGCACTCCTTTGAGAGGTTTGAAAATATACTAATGCAGCAAAGTCAACAAATAAACTCTCTCATTAACCTCATAACGTCGCTTGTCTCCAAACTATCTAATGCCTAAATTCCTTCGCATTGCAGCTTGGAACGCCAACGGCTTGGCAAATCATCGCCAAGAAATCGAAATATTTCTCAACGAAAACAAAATAGACATGCTACTCATCTCTGAATCTCACTTCACAGAAAGAAGCTACTTTAAACTGAAGAACTACACTTTATACGATACTAAACACCCTAGTGGCAATGCCCATGGTGGCACAGCAATATTAATAAAAAGCACTATAAAACATCAAGAACAGGAAGCTGTACAGGAACAGGATATTCAAGCAACGACTGTACAAATTATGGACTGGAGTGGACCAATTACCATCAGTGCCATTTACTGCCCTCCAAGATTCAAAATAGACAAACAACGATTTGAAACCTATTTTAAGTCTCTAGGAAATAGGTACATGGTGGGAGGAGACTACAATGCCAAACACACGCAATGGGGATCCAGGCTCATCACCCCAAGAGGGAGAGAAGTGCTGAAAGCAGTTACCTCACTTCAGCTAGAAACCATTTCTACAGGAGAACCTACCTACTGGCCTACCGACCTAACCAAAACCCCAGATGTAATTGATATATTCATAACAAAAGGAATCCCATCCACTAACTGTATCATAGAATCTTCCCACGAACTGTCCTCAGACCACACTCCAATAATTATCACAGTCGGCAACAAAATTATTCTACAATCCCCTCCCGCGTCACTAACGAACAGAAAGACAAACTGGAACTTGTATAGAAAACAGATATCTATGAAAACAAACATCCGATTCCCACTAAAATCAGCTGACCACATAGACGAAGCGACTGAGTATTTAATACAAAATATTCAAGAAGCAGCTTGGACCGCTACACCGCAACTTCACTACACCCAAGGCTGCGTGAAATATCCAAAAGTTCTTTTGAACAAAATAGCCGAGAAAAGAAGACTAAGAAGAATCTGGCATACTTCAAAATATCCTGAAGACCGTACCAACTACAACAGAGCAACTAGGCAACTAAAACGCCTCCTAAACGAATTCAACAACAACAGGCTTCAAGATTTCATAACCAACCTTACCCCAACAGAAGATACCAATTACTCCTTATTTAAAGCCACAGGGAAGCTAAAAAAACCGACTAAATCAAATCCCCCAATCAGGGACGAAAACAAGTGTTGGGCAAGAAACCCCACAGAAAAAGTGTCTACCTTTGCCAAATTCTTTGCTAATGTATTCCAGACTCATCCCATTATAAATACTAACCAAGAGCAACAAATCAGAGATTATCTTAACTCCCCAAACCAAATGACTCTTCCAATCCCACACTTCACTCCCAGAGAAATTACCAAAACCATAAACGCCTTATCAAACAAAAAAGCTCCTGGCTATGACTTAATTACAACACCTCTTCTCAAAGAACTACCACGAAAAGGCAAGACTATAATTACTGCATTGTTCAACAGCATTATAAGAACAGGGCACTACCCGGAGCAATGGAAAGTAGCCCAAATTCAAGTTTTTCTCAAGCCTGGGAAACCTCCACATGAACCCTCCTCCTACCGTCCCATCAGTATACTTCCCATTCTATCCAAAGTATTTGAGAAACTTCTTCTATCAAGAATACGTCCTCACATTGCAACCAATAACCTAGTCCCTGATCATCAATTTGGGTTTAGACAACAGCATTCTACCGTCGAGCAAGTTAATAGAATCACCAAGTACATTGAGAATTGCTTCCAAGAAAAGAAATACTGTTCAGCCGCCTTTCTAGACATTTCCCAAGCTTTTGACAAAGTCTGGCACGATGGACTCTTATTTAAACTCAAGAATTTTCTACCGTATCCCTTCTTCAACATTATCAAATCTTTTCTATCCCACCGCACCTTCCAAATCAAATATCAAAATGAATTATCTGAATTCCATCCAATCAAGGCAGGAGTACCACAAGGTAGTGTACTCGGCCCTATCCTATACCAGCTCTATACTACTGATATACCAAAATCAGATAAAACAACCATAGCCACTTTTGCAGATGATACGGCCATATTAGCTTCGGATGACGACCCCAATGACGCATCAAGACATTTACAAGAACATCTCACAATGATTGAAGATTGGGCCAAAAAGTGGAAAATAAAAATCAACGAAAATAAATCAGCCCATATAACCTTTACCCTGAGAAAAAACAAATGCCCTACTGTCCACATCAACAACAATCCAATAGTACAGGTGGAAAGTGTGAAATACTTGGGAATACATCTAGACAAACGGCTAACATGGAAGCATCACATCTTAGCCAAAAAGAAGCACCTTCAACTTCAAACACGAAAACTATACTGGATACTAGGATACCACTCAAAACTATCACTGGAAAATAAACTGCTGATTTATAAAGCTATCATAATTCCAATATGGACCTACGGTATCCAAATCTGGGGCACAGCAAGCAAGAGTAATCTCTCGATCATACAGAGATTTCAATCCAAGACCCTAAGAATGATCGCGGCAGCACCATGGTTCATCACAAATGCAGCACTGCACAAGGACTTAAAAATGCCCACTGTCTTGGAAAGAATAGAACTTATCAGCTCAAACTATCTCCAGCGCCTTGAAAACCATCCAAACCACTTAGCCCTCAACATCCTAGACAATAGTGCAGATATCCATCGACTAACCAGAACCTCACCCCTACAACTCCCATATAGATTTTCAACAAATAACTGAAACATTACCCTCAGCTAATAAACTATCCCACTTGCAGCCAACCCAAAATAATACTTGCTTTTTGTTATAGTATGAAGAAATAGATGAAGAGTACCGATGGGATACCTTCACTGGAAAGGAAATCAATCATTGTCATAACAAGTCTACAACAACATATTTACTTATTATTTTGTAAAAAATAGATTGTAAATTTTTTTGTTATAAATAAAAAAAAAAAAAAAAAAAAAAACTTTTCTTGAACGATGACCTTCGGCACAATAAAAAATTGAAGGCAAAAGCTCGCAGAGAGCACTGATGTCAACATTCCAAACACTGGCGCGAAATTCAAACTATTTTCGGTTGAAGATGAGAACTTCTGTTAGTGATTTTCTCCAAAAAAAACTTACTAGATGACCGAAGCAGGTGAAGATCCATCACAAGAGATTCCTCGGAACTCCTGAGAAAGTTAGAATGCAAATTATTGAGAAAGTTGTTAACGCATTGCTCCAGAGAGAGAGGGAGCCATTGCTTCTTCGTAAAATCTATTGGTCGATTTCGAAAATAATACCCCACTTTCCCCGCATTTCTTCGATCCATCGTTCAAGAAACGTTGCGCGAGTAATAACTAAGTCATCACTTTTCATCATTTCGGTTTTTGATTAGCGTTCGAGTTTTAAATGTCTTCGTTAGTTACTCGTAATCTATATACGCGAAGAGAAAAGGATTCAAAGGTAAACATTGTCAAGAACTACCCTGAACGTATCACATATTTTAGAAATCTTAACTAAAGAAATCTTGAACATATTAAACAGAACAATTTAAGGTAGTCAACCAGAACGACAAGCAGGTGTCCGGGCTACTACTACAAGATCACAATGTATAGAGAAAACCTAACATATTAACTGGACATTACACGTCGCTTTCATTGTTTTTGGAAAAACCCTGGATACCGCCGAAATAATAATAGTGAATCGTAACTAAGTAGCGCATGCACCCTGCCGAGGACAACACCTTCGTCATTGTAAAAATAGGTTAAGTTTAGATTTATGGAATTTTCTTGTCCAGTATATTCCAAAAATTCAAAATCATTCCTGTGTGTTATGAATGGTTCAGCATGATATCACCCTTTGTTCCACCCCCTCCCGTTTCAGAGCAGCCGGGCATACTGCCGAGATCAATACGGGGAAGTAATAATAATAATAGTAATAATAATAATAATAATAATAATAATAATAATAATAATAATAATATAATAATAATAATAATAATAATAATAATGCCTTTATTAATGGCGAGGCTCAGGCAATAGGGCCTGCTCTTCCGCCTAAACACTGAATTTACATACATACGAGTATATAGTAGTAACATTTTAAAAGGGGAGGACAAGCTGTACATTTACGTCTGGGAGAAGGAATCTAGGGACCATCCCGGCATACGCCTTAAGCGATTGAGTAAACCCAGAAAACCTCAATCAGGATGGCGGCTTAGAGCCGATCATCATCAATTTAACGGCATCATCAATTTAACAAGTGGAAGTCAGGTGTGGATCGTTTTATTTAGTCGTGCATTTGACGTAAATCAGCTCTTACGATTTCATCCAATAGGGATCTTAAATGACGCCACAGTGACGTCACTATCGGACGTTCAAGCTCCCGATTGGATGAAACCGTGAACAGCTGATTTACATCAAGTGCAAGGTTAAATAAGTCGTGGTATTGTAATGAAAATATGGCTCGCAATCATATTAAGTGTTTCAGTTGTGGGCCTTGAGACCTTACATCTTTCGACACCTCTATTTTAGATGATATCATGGCGCTGGAACCCGGAAACGATTTGTCTGATTGCGACAGATGTGATTTATCTTCGATAAATAATTTGTGGCTTTAATATTAAGTGGAGTTAATATTTCGATGATGGTACGGACGAAATCATTATATGTTTCTTTAATAGTTGTCTCTGGAATATTAAGTGGAGACAAGAATGCAAAATTAATTGTTAAAATTAAAAGTTTTGCAATTGTTCATTAATACATAAAACTAATAATTGTTAGACCATTTTTCATGAGTCCTGGCGCATATTTTACAAATGTTGCAGCATACAATATTTGCATGCTTATTTCTCCTTTTGATAACGCATTAACTTACGAGACTTCGTTATAACCCGTGAATCTTCTGGCCCTGCACCCATCAACCCAGTCCGTCTCCGACTCATCTTTCATTCACTTGCCTCTCATGCCTTGGGTTCGCACTGCATCCCCTCGGTTTCTGCCGCCCGCCTGCTCCTTCGTCAGCCCATTTGTCTTGCCTCGCATCCTTTCCAGCCAACCTCATTCCTCCCCTTCCACTTCGTCTATTTCCGCCGGCGGCGGCGGTCGCTGCGTTCTCGGCCATTGTACGTGGCCGTTTCTCGCGCCGCATCGCGCCGCATCAGAGCGCGTCGCCCGGCTGCATAGCGGTATATTTAGAAGGCGCCGCCGTCGCCGCCGCCGCCGCCGCCGCCGTCCAGCGCGGCGCGGCGCGGCCGCAGCCGCTGACTCAGACTGCGTCTCCGGTGGCGTGTCGCGATGCAGCCGGACAGAGGCCGCGTATCCGCGACGCGACACGCGGACGCTGTCGGCCGCGCCGCCAAGAAAAGAACGCGGCCATACTACGATTTATTTAGACCTGCACTTGACGTAAATCAGTTGTTGCGGTTGCATCCAATCGGGAACTTATACGGTCGCTGCAGTGGCGTTGCTATGGGGTCGTTCAAACTTCCGATTGGATGAAATCGTGAACAGCTGATTTACGTCAAGTGCACCATGTGTGTACCATCCTAGTAAAGTGATGACGAATTTGAGCGAAACATCAATACATAAACAAGAGATTTTCGAACTAGTGGTGCTAAATCAGCATGTACTTTCTCGTCCTTATTTTCACGCAAAATTACGCGAAAAATACTTAAATGTTCGAAAAGTTGTACATGACTTTGTTTCAAAATCTATCTTTAAGGAGTATGTTCCATTAAGCAAAAAAAAAAAAAAAAAATAATCTTCAGAATTGTAGTTGTAGGAAGTCGCCGTAAAAAATCGTGAACTTTTGCAATCTTCGAAAAATCAGGGCTTTCAACGAACATGGGACCTGCACCAATCTCTTAAACGTCCTTTACACTGTCCAACAATAAAAGTTTATCAAAAACGATGGTGCATTTTTTTTCCGCAGGGTAAAATTTACCTCAAAGGCTTCAAGTAAATTACCTCCCAAAATTGCAATATCGGTTTCAAATTCACGGGGCCGCGACTTCAACCAGATCGATTGAGGACTATCAGTTTCGGAGAAAATTGGCTGAAAGGTTTAGCTGCTAGCGTTGTTCACGGTCAGACGAATAAACGTTTTCTCGTCAATCGATTTTTTGCTATCAACGACCCACAAATCATTGGTTCTGGCTACACCATGTGTTAGAGGATTCCCCATCCCCTAAATTTAGTAAGTGGATTTACCTACCTTTTCCTTACCAGGGCCTGGCAATAAGTTTTTATGTCGAAAATTCGCCGTATTTCGCGCAGCATTACAGAACTTTCCGTCCACTCCGAAGCGAAAAAATAATAACATTGATGTTTAAAATATCGGTGTTTTAATTATAATTATAAACATATCGACGTAAAGTGGCTTAGTTTTAATGTGGTGGATAACACGCCAATATTAATTTTAAGCATATTCTGGCGTAAATTTGTCATCTTACTTTTCCAATAAATTTTCTGTAGAGCCAAGGTTCAAAATCCAGTTTAACGATATTACCAAGTAAAAACATTTTAAAAAAGTAATAACACTCGAGAAAAGTAAGAAATAGGAAATGGTTACGTGCCGTCTGGAAATCGACAACAGTGACAGTTGTAAATGGCTGTTGATTGGAAGCAATCCTTTATATATATATATATATATATATATATATATATATATATATATATATATATATATATATATATATATATATTGAGAAATATTTTTTGAACACGTAGATGTTTCTGAACAAATATATCGATCTGAAGAAAACCTCGAAAGTAAAAAAAAAAAAAATAGATGTTTTAAAAACATCGATATTTTTCTCGCTCTTCCCGGATGCAGCCGAACCGAGGACTCGCGTCCGTGGCGTGTCAAGCAAAGCGCTGTCGGCAGCGCCGTGAAGAAATACCGCGATGCGACGCGATGCGACGCGACGCGACGCGACGCGACGCGAGGCGTCGCGCCTCGGCTGTGCGTTGCGATGCGGTGAGAGGCGGCGCGTGCCGACGTGATGCATTGCGATGCGATGAGTGCGCCGCGCCGCGCCGCGAGGCGGTGCGGAACGCTCCGCTGGGTCATGACGCCCACCGGGGATGCGGGTGGGGTGGAAGGTGCCTACGTAAGCAGACGTGACACATAATTGTGAACCCTGCTCGATGGAGGCCTCCATATATTTTAAACGTAATGTTAGATGGATTCTTCGATATGAAAAATTGTACATGGTTATATTTGATTGATTGATTAAAGATTTCAGGAGCATTATTTGAATGTTTTGTTTGTTTTTTTAGTTGTATTTTTTACCAGCATTATAAACGACGTTTTCAGTAGCAAGAACTCGTTCATAATGGGGCATTTTACGGCACGAATGATTGCGTCGTCATACATTCAGCCAATCGCAGCGAAGGAATCGGGGGGAGGTTCAGGAAAACGGAACAGCCGACCATCGTTTTCTCGCACAGATGTCAAATACCCGAGACGTCACAAGAAAGTTGTTTCACAAAATAAAGTTTGATTCTCATATACTTTCATAATGAAGTTTTACAAAAAAAAAAAAAAAAAAAAAATGCAATTTGTTTATATTGCTTTATTGTATTCGGACAAATTTGAAACCTCGCTCCTAACGTCGCAAGTTTTCAAACATGTACTCATGCAATAATGCTTAACATTATGAACTAATTGCATAAAATACTATTAATATTATTTGGGTGGGGGGGTGTCGAATGGTTTGGTCATGCTCAGTTAGCGTTAATATAACCCGGCCTTGCGTAAGCACAACCCCCTGCGACACGGCCTCAACGTGATCCTATTTTGTGCGTCTGTGTCGCGAGGCGGTGCGTTGCAGTGCCGTTACGTTGCAGTGCCGTCGCGATGTTGTGTCGGGACGTTGCGGACCGCGTGCGCACGAGCGCCAAGCGAGCACCACCTCGGCCGCATTCAAAGACAACTAAACAACGCGATGCGTTGCGACGGGTTGACGTTGGCTCGTGACGTGATTGGCCGGAAGAAAAACCACGTATCGTAAGCTCAAAGTTAACTTTTTGAGACGTTAGCCAGTGTTGTGAGGAATAGGGAAACACAAGTATGGTGGTCTGAAGGTGTCAGCAGGGCGCTGCACAATTTTTTTGAATGTATCGAGAAAAAAACTGTCCTTGAGGAATAAGTACACAGCTAATTTTTGTTTTATGTTGTTCGCTAAATAGCTAAAGTACGAAGGTGTTATTTACCGTACCGATGTGGTGTCTCTATCTGCCGCATTGAATTCAAAGTGTCATTTTTGTGCCCTCTTGGATTACGAGTTCAAAACTAATATTTTGGTCTAATGGAAGAAAATTATTTTTCAATGCCGTTTATGACCATGCCATACCGTTTCGGTGTCTCCAAGTACTTGGCGGTGAGTTGCGTTGCCATAACGTACATTGCACGTGGCTCCACACATTTGGCGAATAGCGTGCGACCGAATCCTCCGTGATGGGGAGGGGATGCTTGCTATTTGCCGAGCTCCCAACATTCGGTGCACTCGTATTTGCAACGTGCCGGTCGTCTGGGCGCATGGAAACGAAACATTCGCCGATCACATATAAGTGCGGAATATCAATTTTCTCCAGGATGGGACGTTCAATTAGCCGCGGAGACGAGGGGGGGGGGGCTTGACTCGACGAATTGAGTGAAACGAAGACAATCTCAGTTCACGCAGCTAATAAATCTTATAAGAATGTTATAGAGTAAACGTTTTCTTTTTTTCTAATTTGATCATTTCAAAGGCTCAAAATCATTAACTTAATTTAATTTGATTTATTTAGTCAAAAGTCAGTAAAACTATGACTGTACCATCTGCGCACGTTTTCTTGGGCTCTAGAATGTCTATATACTATTCGAACTATAAATTTTGAGTGAAGAATAAAATTTTCAAAATGAGCGAAGTTAGAGTGTTTTGAAAACTAATAATTTTTGCTTTTGAGTTATAGAAATCTTTTTCACGTAGTCACATTAATAAACAAACTGCAAATTTTACTTGTTTTTTTTTTGTATTGTTAAAAATAGTAACGAACCTCCGGCTCTACTCCTACTAGCAAAAGGCAAGATCACTAACAGCAAAAAAAAGTGCGTGTAGTGAAGCTACATTTATGTCGAGAAACAAAACAAGGGTCGTTGAGTTCTACGTAGGCGACAGGACGCGCGCGACTGCCACAACCGCACAGTCACTTATGCCATTTCGCTTCCCAAAGGATCTCGTATGTTATTAGGTCAATGAAAAGGCTTTTGGAGACGGTGATCCAACACTGCAAGAGGCATTGAAAAGTGTCAAGGCTGCATTACGGTACTTAGAGACAGAGTACAATGCAGTCTCAAGAATGGGAAAAACACGAACTCTGCAGAAGGATCTAGAGAAAATACTAATGAAAAACGTACGAAGCAAACAAATGAAAATAATTGATTTTTTAAAGACAAATGAAGATATTGAAATTTTTAGTTCGTGCTGTTAATGATTTTTGCCATATCTCTTTTTTAATAAAATTAAATCGATGTGAAGAAATTCGATTTAATTTTAACATCATAGAATGTATTGCACGAAACATGTTAGTCCCCAGAAGTTCACTATAACCGGAGTCGACTGTACCTCGATGCGATGAGGTGGTGCCTTGCGTTGTGATTGAGGGCGTGGCGATGTAAAGTGATGCGTTTGGTCGTGTCGCGATGCGGTGACGCATCCCAACTCTATTCACATCGTGGATTTGCGATACATTGCGTTGCCATTGCGTCGCAAGATCGGCTCGTGGCAACGTGATGTGACGCTGTCCCGTCCGATGCGATGTAATTCGAAGCAACGGATCCGATCAAATGGCATGCCGCACGTTGGTTGCGCGATGTAGCACTACAGTACCGGCGGCGTATAAGCGACTCTTGACAGTTCTCTCGCCACGTGCTTTGTACGTCATGTGACCTGCTCTGAAGCAATCAGCTTGCGAGGATTTGTTTACTGCCTTACAGCCAGGGATCAACGTTGCCGCTCGTCTGTCTCACACGAAGGCGCGGGCGCGGTAAGTTGCGGATTTGGCGAAAATTTGAACATGATATAAAGCCGTGGCATAGGCTGTCAATAAGTGATAATGTTTTGAGATTTAATTTATCTGTGATGTAGGTGGTACCTTGTGCGTAGTAATGTGTGCCAATAGCGCATTGTTGCTTATAGGCGGTACTGTAGGTCATGCGATAACCTTCAGTGGCGGTCATTCTTTGTTCCCTCGCGTGCGAACACGATAATTGTGACGCTAGTGTCTTGGGAGTTATGAAGGGTAATTTAAATGTCTTACAGTTTTTTGTTATTTCTGCTATTACTGCGAAAATTTTACCTCATTACTGCAGCTGAGTTGTTTTATCGCTGTTGTATTGATATTATGTAGTTAGCACACAGCTGTACAGAATGTTATAGGAGTTCTTTATTTATAACGTTTGCAGTATTATTTTCCTATCGATCAACGCAATAACTTGATATTGCCGTTTACAGTTCTTTTCGTTTCATTTTATTCTGTACGAATTCCGTGTAAATTCCGACGATGGTTAGTAGAGAAAATTGTTCGCTTTCTAGACTACATAATTAGCAACATTTTTTTACTCAAGTTTTTCAGGATTAAGCTCTAAAATAATAATATAAATCAAAAATTTGTTTTTAATTTTTTTGTGTAATTTATCAGCCTTCTAATTATAGAATTTACAGGTTCGAAATGCTTAAAAACTTAATAAATGAGAACAACAAAATGGAAGTTCAGCAGTACGAACCGAGCAAGTTAAATCATTATACTAGTTTCAGCCAATCGTCAACTACCATACTTATACCATCTTGGATCCTCGTAATGTGTCTTGTCGCTTTCTGGTCACAGTGGAGACCGATTCAATCCTTCCAAAAATAATAATTGAGCATAAGAATGAAATTAGTTGAGTGAAAATGTATCTTACGATTTGTGCATGTCTGCTCTTCCTCAAAAATACTCAGATTGTCTATTTCAACTATATTAGTGTTTACATCATATTATTCCTACATCTATATTAGTGATTACATCATATTTATATATAATGTTTAGAAATATCCTCCAGTCTTTGAATCATGCTTAAATCTTGTGGAATGAAGTATCGCTCAACAGGTCAGTCATGGTGCTGGGGAAAAATTCTTGAAGGTAGTATCCTTCAGATCTGACCTTTATATTAAAACATAAGCTCTCAATCTGATGTGAATGTCAAAATCAAATTTCGTTCGAAAAACGATGTTTTCCTTCTTTGGTTTCCGTCAAGCAATGTCGGAATTATCGTGATCGTCTTGATCGAGGTTCTTAAGCATCTTCATATCAGACATTGTGGTTGCCTGTATGCGGTTTCTTTCTGTGTGTATTTACTAACCACACAGGAAGTCATCGCCAGAATGGCAGAAATATCAGCGTCCAGTATGTTAACTTAGCATGTCGCAGGGAGTCGTGAAGATCCTTCTTCCTCGTTCGTATTTTCAAGGTTTGCCTGTTCAATAATGAACGTTTGGCGAATTTCTGGCTCCCAGACGCTAGATCTGAAGATGATGTCAGCCATCGAAAGTTGATAATCTAGAAAAGAAAAAAGTTAGTAAAATCCCCTTTTATCTGCTACTCTAATGGCAATAAAACCTCACAAGTAAACCAAAAGAGTTCACTCAGGAATATTGGACATATCGTGGCGAAGATATTATGATGTGGCTGGAAATATTTCCATTTCAGTTCACAATATAATTTTATTTTTTCCATTCTCTGAAAACACGAAAATCTTCGGAAAGCGACTTGAGTAATGTTTGATGCATCGTACATCTCACGGTACAAAATCAGTTATCTACACAAGGTACTGATAACTTGAGTGCACTGACAAAATAACTCGAACAATGTGCCTAAGTATTGACATTAAACTGTATTTGATTTAATTTTGACGAAATCTCGGAATATTTGCATTTAATGCGAAGAATAGTGTTGACCGAATTCATTACTGGATTTGCTAAGATAATTTAACTCTGTTAATAATATTTTTGAAGCTTGTGTACCGTAAATATCAGTTTCATCGTCCAAAGAGTTCAGATAAGAGTTGGTCGATTTGTCCAACGGTATTTCCTTCCCCCTGAGAGCGGAAGCAAGTTCGTTAATTCCAGGAAACTTTGGAATATTGATATAGATCGAAGAGTAGGAGAAGGAAGTTGCTGAAATCTGAGTATATGTAAACTAAGCAATTGAGATACGCTTCCCCATGAGCGAATTCTTGCGGTTGTGTCGAGAAGTTTGTTGTGCAAAATCCATAAGTGAATACACTGGGCTGAAGTGTGGTCATTTATGGATAAGATTTTAAACGCAAACAGTATTGAAATGGATAGATTCGGTGATTTTGCTAGGCAAACATGAGAACAAACTTTCTTTGAAGTTTTGGGTTTGCAAATCTTTGTCAATTGCCATTTCGGTTGCTTTTACAGAAACGTTTCGTATAACTTTTAAAAAGTGTAGATCGCAATCGATTAAAGACCACTAGAATTTACTCCGTTAACTTTTAATATATTTCCAGAACTTGTTTTCGCTCCACCACAATCAACAGACAGACCTAAGCTAGCTGCGACACTTGCAGAGCCTAAACCTGCCCAGAAGCTCGTAGAATATCTTAAGTTCCTAGAAAATCCTGAATCTAATCCCTTGGGAGAACATGGGTATTTATAACAAGTTGACGTTAGTAAGGAGGCTGTAGACTTTCGGTTGTTGGTACAGAGAAGTTACGTGTAATTTTTAAATAATGTAGACCGCAATCGTTTGTGTAAGAACCATTAGAATTTAAACAAACAACTAAAAAATTTCATTATCTTTTTTGATAGTTTTCTTTCCACGACAGGCAACAGACAGACCTTACGTAGCTGCGTCATTTGTAGGGCCTGAACGTGTAGGTGCTTTCTCTTCCCTACGTGCACTATTCCTCTTGGAGACATCGTTTCATGTTCCGAAAATCGACCTCAAACAGACCACCTAAAACAGCGGGAGAAGTATGGGGAATCTTCCGCAACAACATTTCCTTGGAATCCAACCGCTTGGAAAGGAAGAGCACCAATTGCACTTCCTTGTGGATTGTCTGATGTAACACTTGCAGGAAAGATAACTGTTGACTATACGAGCTTTCCTTTTCCTACCCCTTAGAAATATGTTAATGAACGCCACCACTCGGCAGTCAATATCCGAAAACATTATTTTTTTATGAGTGGATTGATTGGAACATCAAACGCTTTGTGACTACCGCGTTCATCCCATCGCTCTCATGAATTTCATCCTCTAGGTCTGTATATTATGAAACAATCAGGCTTGCGTAAGAAAATCCATTCCGAAAATCGTGCTGACCCTAAAATAACCAATTCGTTTAACATAATTTGTATCTATATGTTCCATAAGTTTACAGTCAACTGATCTATAATTACATAGTATTGACTTGCCCTCGCATTTGAAAATTGGTGCAAGAGAAGCCTTCTCAGGATTGTATTATTCACAGGCATGTAAAATAATCTTATTCGGTATGGTGCGGTGGTAATATTGCTTCATTGTTTCAGGAAGCTTTTGTGTGTTACAGGAATCGTTATTTTACAACCAAAAAACTAATTTGTAGTGTCAAAAAATGAGTTTTGGGAGAATGAGTGCTTACACGCAACCCAGTGAATGCTTTTGTCATGTAATGAGTAGGTAATACAAAGAAGAATATCCTGTTTATTCTGTAAGTACTTGTAGTGATGAGAAAGAAAAAGTTTAAACATTACACTGGGAAGTAGAATACAAAATTAAGACGTAAGCAAAGCAACACGAATTAATAATGTTGAAACCACTGTTAGACATCCAAAATGGCGTTGGGCAGGTCACATCGTGCGACTTTCCCATACCCGCTGGACTAACCGAATGACCGCCGTATGCAAGACTTCCGTGGAGAAACGTCGACAGGCAGAAGCAAATAGTGTTAGATTTGACAGTGACAAAGTGAACAGTGATTCTGGATAAGGAAGTTCTGAAATTGGGTTCTCTGGAATTTTATCACTTTGTAACCCATCCGGCAACCGGAGGCCCTTGCCCTCCAGCAGATTGGCTATAATAATAATAATAATAATAATAATAATAATAATAATAATAATAATAATAGCAATAACAATAACAATAGTAATAATACCAATAATAATAACAATAATACTAATAATAATAATAATAATAATGAAGAATGGTGATAAACCCCTGATAATTGTAAATTAATTTGTTGAAATGTGTGAATGTTTAAATGAACGAAATATCAAAATAATAAATTAAAAACTTCTACACATGGATAGTTAGCAACTCGGATAATTTTTAAAAACTAAACTCACATGAAGTATTTACCTTCAAATGAAGGTAAAAAGAACTATGTAATGAGTATTCATGTATATTAATAATTTAATGGATGTCGACCTTAATATTGTGGAGTTTGTTTTATTGTCAATTACTCTAGTCGTTTTCTAAACATGATGTAGAGCAGAAAAGGCAAAGGATGAGAGAACGTGTTTCTGCGTACTCATTGTCCATTTTCCTCCTTCGTTATTGGTTCCATTTTCCTAGGTCACCACAAGGAAATGTTACATCACTTTCGAGCTTTTGTAAAAGTGTAGCCATTTCAATTTTCCGCTTGTCTTCCCACGACCTCGTGTGATGAATCAGAATTGTATTATTTCTGAGTACGTTTCCTTGTGCAATTACGCATTATATTCTTAAACCACATTTCCCATGAACGAGTTAAAAATTCTCCTTGTTTGGCTCTATTTTGAGCTAAATGCTAGAAAATAAATTTTATAGTATCATCAGATTTTAAGTTTCTTCCTGTAAAATGAAACTACCCGTTTTATGCGCAATGCGATTGGTAGTAATTCTAACATTCTTGCATCTGCTTTCGTAGTATAGAGAAAGTATTGTTATATTGCGGGGAAAATGACGATTTTTCGACTTATTGTCGGGTTTATTAAAATCTGTCTTTATTGTATCTATGTTAATTTTTTGCAATTTTCGAAAGTACTGAGAAAGATTGCCTAAAATGAAACAAGCCTCTCGTCAGCTAGGTCGAATTCAGGCGCTGTCTGGAGGAGAAGTCTAGCGGCCGGCTGCTCTGATCGGTAGTTTTCTGTGGTTTCTCTGATCAATGTCAGGCGAATGCTGGAGCAGTATCCCAACAAACGGGCCACGGAGCGCGCGCGATCTTTCCTTCCTCTCCCTATCCTATCTTCACTCCTTACACACACACACACACACACTAACGTGCACTATACTACCACACATGTCGGAAGACCGGTCGGGAACTTTGAGCTTATCCCGGCTGGGGCGGGGTCCCGCTGATGGGAGATACCTGGTTGAGGAAAACCCCGGTAGTACACAGTAGGTCCGGGGTAGTTACCGTAGAAGTAGCCGGATCTCGCCATACAGAGGGGCAAGACTACCGACATCTGAGCAGAAAGCATGCACTACATTTAAGGGAAAAATTACCGTAGTAGATGACGCACCCGGAACTATCATTGAATGAATGAAAACAGCACCTTATTTTATATCGTCCTTTGATACATACTGAGAGAAAATGGAAAGGAAAAAAATGGAGCCGTTATTGAGAAAAAGAATTTAACATTTTTTAATTCGCCTATATTCCACCCAAAATTATGCGTAAACTACTCTTATTTTCGAAAATTCTACGTGAATATATTTGAAGATTTAAAGAAATTTTAAAGAACAGATTTCACTCTGGAAAAAGAAAACTATCACTAATAATGTAGTTGTAGGAAGACGCCGAAACTCTTGGAGTTTTGGAAATATCAGGGATATTTCATCTATAATGTTACCTGCGACATTCTTTAAAATGTTTTCTATATTATCCGGGGGCTAAGTTTAATCAAAACATTTGGAGCTATTTTTGCGGATATTGTGAAAATGTTGAGGGTTCATGTAAAGAACCCCTACACTTAAAATATCCGTTTCAAACTCGCATGGCCTCGAGTTTGTTCAGATCGATTGAGGAATGTCAGTTTTCAAGAACGTCGTTTGAAATACTTCGATTTATTTGTGGTGTCACTTGCACTACCTCAGGTGTTACAGAGTCAGCCAATCGAGAGCTTGAACTTCACTTTGGTGACGTTCAAGCTCCCGATTGGATGATAGCGTATCAGCTGAATAAACGTCAAGTGTCATTGTAAAGAAATCAAATTAAGTGTAGCGCTGAACACAGACGGACTGGCTAACGGACTGTCTGACGTTTTCCTGTGAATTTATTTTTGGTATCAAGGTTCCACGAAAGGATCCAAGGTTCCATGGTTTTCACTACGTAGACAGGTAGAGGAAATGCAAAATGCAGATAGGTACAAGATTTATCCAGTTGTTCGTTTCCAGGGTCCACCAATAAGTTGTTTTCTGTCGAAAAATCGCCCTTTTTCGCGTAGCATTATAAGGCTTTCTCTATACTGCGTAAGCATTTGTCATGTGAACCGGAAGGGGCGTAACCATGGGAGACGGACTGTCGCAATTTACTTGATGATTTTATAAGGATGTAAGTAGTGGAGTGATAAGATTTATGTTGCGAGTTGTAAAACTGGCATTTTATTATGAATGAAGAAATCCATCTTCATGTTGCACATTGTACTCAAAACCGGGAGTTAGGAACGTGACCAAGTCATTTAAAGTACATTTTTACTGTTAGCAACATGTGTGGAGCGAGGAGTCGACCCACATCACTGAAACATACTATGTGAAACCTTTCCTGAAGAAAGATTCCTACGTTTTCATGTCTGTTTCTATCCAAAAGACACTTAAAATGCATTAATACGATTACGTAATATAGTTATTATTTAATAGATTTATTGTGCTCTCAATGAAAGTGGCGATTTGCATTTGCCTTTTCCATTGGTAGGAGTCTGTATTTCTTATATTGATTTGGAATGTACACTTAAGACTTCCATGTTGCGCTTCCATCGCCCCCTGGTGGAATATTTGTGTGTTTCTAAGAATGGTTTGTACTAATTGATATGTTATCTGAACCGCTATCTTCTAAACTATTTCACAGATAATACAAAAAATCTGTTTTAATTTTTCGTCGCATTTGTAGCGTCTCGTTATGTATAGTATTTCAAAGAACAGTATTTCATCTTTTAAAATTCTCCTCTATTAGAATTTTTGAGTTCCGTTTGTACTTCCAAGGAAAATGCATCTTTGTGTTTGCATTAATTATTCAAAGAATGTATCTGCTAATGAAGAGCAATGCTAAACAAGTAATGGTGAGAACAGTAAGAAGTATTATCTTGTACTAGCTAACGTAAAATGTCGAATTATGTAGTAAGCTACTTCAAAAATTTCGAGTTAAATTGTTTGGGAATTGGATAGCATATGCCTACAGAATACGTATGAGCGCACTGTCATAAATTTTTGCCGTAATTTTAGTGTAGCTTGAGTTTTTGCGTAAGTCCTCCAAGGCCTGTTTAGATTTTAATGACGTTTTCGCGTGGAAAGGTTCAGGCATGACGTTTAACATCGATTCTTGCGTGGAGAATTTTCATCCTTCATAAAATCTCCTGTATGATGTATGACCAGGAACCGGATTTCTAATCAGGTGCATATTTTCCATCTTTAGTCAAAAAGTTCACTCGGTATCGGCAATTGCCAATTATTTAAACTTTATTTCATTACGTACATATTTCCTCTGTTGTCTTAATAAGCAACGTAGTTCTGCAATTTTCTAATTATTTGACATATGCGGCGTTGATGATAGCTCTTATGCGAAAAAAAAAACTTTTGCAGGAGGAAGGAAAACCCCTTTTTTATATTCATAACGTACATTTGGCTAAGTTTATGCATTCTACACTTTCTATACAGTGTTATTAAATATGTATTTATTGTATTTTTTTCTGAATGCACCGTACGAAAATCTCCCACGTGACTTTTACACATACAAGATATTCTATCAGTAAATTGTAAAGGTCATATAAAGAATTGTATGACTTTAAGACCACAATTTCTAGTTTTGTTTGGAAATTGTTTTATCAAACTAAAGAATAATCAAATTCTGAATCATTGTTGCCAAAATGTGAAAAGCGCAAATACCGTCTCGTGGGAGGTTGTCGATCATCAATGACGATATGAAAATGCTTGAAAATGTTTATCATTACTCAAATCTATTTTCTGTATTTATTTTTAAACATTTTTTAAAATCATGTCGCAATGTTTGTTTTACACACGTAGTTCGTTGTAGGTAATATCAGTTTCATGCATTTGAATTATGAAGGATATTTAACAGAAAAATTACTTTAGTGTCGAGTACTACGTGCCATGGGACTAGGAGAGGTGGCTCAGAGCATCAGCTGATGCCTCTGACCAGGAGGTCGTAGGTTCGAGTTCAGACGGTGGCTTGTCAGCTAGGTCAGTCGCTGTCTGGAGGAGAATTCTGAAGACCGGTTGCTCTGATCGGTAGTTTTGCGTTGTTTCTCCGATCTACACGAGGCGAATGCCGGAGCAGTACCCTAACAAACGGGCCACGCACCGCGCGCGATCTCACTTTCCTCTTCCTTGTCATATCCTTAACCCTTACAAACATACTAACTACATTACTGCACTACATTACCACACATGCTGGGAGACCGGTCGGGAGAAGAGCTTGTCCCAGCTGGGCCGATACTCCGTTGGTGGGAGATACCTGGTTGAGAAAAAACCCGTTAGTTGACGGTAGGTCGGTGCCGGATCTCTCCATGTAATAGTGGAATATCGTCGCCCCCCCCCCGAGAAAAACTATGCACTACAATTACGGGACGAATGACCTTAGCCGTTGACTCGCTCGGAATCATTAACAATCAATCAACGTGCCACAGGGTCCATGTATAACACTGAACTAATACTCGTGACTGGAACTCACAAGTCAGAGAAACAGCATCCCCTGAAAATATGGGCTAAACAGGATCCGGAAAGAAACTTCCCTCTTAATGGTATGATCGTGGCTAGGGAGTTCTAAGAATTGTGTTTCCAAAGTGTAACCAATGATACTTCTTAAATTTACGAGTATTAAGCGTTTGACATTACATTAATTAAATAATTAGAAAATTAATACTATTCTTCTACGTTTGATTAAACGGTATAGTGAGAGTAAAGTGCCAAATGAATTGTGACTGAGTAATGTTCTTGGTACCAATTTTTTTAAAATTATTGTCTTGAATTTACTATATCAAAATCCACATTTCAACCGACAGTTACCCGAAGGGTATTGCAAGGTCGCCCCATCATGATAACATTTTATATATGTGTGGGTTTGATAGGCCGTCTACACAGATACTCGGTAGCGAAATATTTACATAACGTTAAATTATTTCCTTTTTACGTAGAATTGGGAACCCTCTCGTTGTTACTCATATATAACAATACTTACTTCAGTTACAACATTTCTATCTGTATTAATCTATAAGCATATGTATTGATTCAAATGTTCTATTGGAAACAACAACATTAACAATTATTACACGAGAACTTTGCCCTTAAAAAGAGTCGGACATCATATTCAAATGTAGGACGGAATTCCTCGCAAACGTACAAAACCCATCGGCATCAATGAAAAAAATCAAAATCTTGACTAGCACCGTCTTCCTTTTCATTTCTATTTTTAACATTATATTGCTTTGGAGCGTTCTCTTCCACAGAAGGACAAAACACGAACGTCCAGGTTTGCAGGTACGTTTCCTGCTTGCTTCTGATGGGTGCTATGATAAGAAAGCAAAATGACAAGTGTCAGAAAAAGGCAAAACTAAGGGAAAATTTCAATAATAGGCATCAAAAGCTGAAATAGACAAAAAAAAGCAAAATTTTTGTTTAAAGAACTTCAGGCGTACAATTAAATGATTCCTTTTTTT